>RCUC01137696.1:0-31557 GCA_003697995.1 Taxidea taxus jeffersonii
AGATCTGTTAAAATAAATTTTCCCAAAATCAAACTGATTTTCCCTGGTGTGCTGAACTCTTAGTTTGTATTCTGTTCCCTCCTCCTTCATATTCAGGAAAAAAAAATACTAATCACAAGTCACCAACTTGATTTTGCCACCCCCTCAACAGTCAGAACCCACAGTCTGAAAGATAGTCTTCCGGAACCAAAGAAGTAAATACAAAAAGGAAATTTCTGAAGAGTATTTTAAGCATTTTGAAATACTGATAATCAGAGGGGATTTCACAGCCCAGTGAAGAAACAGAAGTGTATTATGACAATGTTGTTAACTGCTTCCCTGAGTGTGAAGGGCATGGTGGAAAGCGTAGAGAGGAAGGAAACATTGTAAGGTGTGGCCGGGATCCTTAGGCGTAGCTGTGCATTATTTTCTAACCACTTCTCACCTACGTAGATAAAATATGAAACAATAATTTCTCAGTGTCCTTGGCAACTCTCCTATGGATAAATGCTGGAAGTGATCATGGATGCCATATAAAATCAAGACAGACAGGAACAGAGAGTGTGAGCAGACAGAAGCTAAATGATTCCCCTCCCTGTTTGGGTGAAATCTAAGACTTTGGAAGAGACTTTTCAAGTTCGCCAGAATCATACTGCAATTGCACGACAGTTTTGAAAGTTATTGTAAGGGCAGAATTGACAAGGAGAATTGTTGAAGGGATCAGCTTTCCCTGGTGGAGGACCCAGCCTGTCAGAGTGCAATTTCCAACCACTTGCCATGGATACCCTTATTTGTCTCGCAGACTGAACCAGAAATAAGCTGAAGGTAGGCTGGCTGTCTCAAGGGGCCAAAGACGCCTTTGAAGTCCACCTTTCTGGAACTCATTCTCCTCAGCCTGGTGAGGTCAAGAGCCTAGAATTTATTTGTAGTCCCTGCAGCCTGAAGGATTTCTAGAGCCCTTATTCATTGGCTAGATCTTCAATTCTGAACATTCTCTCTTTATTCACTTGCATGGAAGGTACTATATCACTTCTTTTGCCTTCTTTTACATTAAAAAAAACTGTCAAGAAAAAAGAAATGGGGTCATATCTAAGAAACCAAGTCTAAATATGATTTTTAAAAATTATAATCCTAATCTTAGATTTTTTTTCCAAAATATAGATGGCAACTAAAAGATGTTTTTAGTGACTCAATCATCTGGCAAAGTGGAAATGTCTCTGGGGAAAACAATAGATTTTATGATGTTTCTCCTTATGTTGAAAATGGAACTCATATTTCATAAGCAAAACTACAGGTGAGAAATACCCATGTGTAAAGTTATATGCCTTTAACATGTTTAGGGGAGGAACAGTTTTACTCTACTAATCCACCTTCTTTTGGTTAGTCTAAGAATTAAGTTGCCATGAGAGAGATTAACATGATAAAACCAAATTCAGTCTTGTATGTATGAGAGCTCTGTAGGCAAGCAGCCCTTGGGCAGTCAAGCAATTGAGGCTTATATGCCTCCCTGAGCTAAGGAGAAAGGAGTAGAGGTCTGGGGACTTCAAAGGCAAGGAAGATAACTGAGTGGAGATGAAAAAGAGTGAATGTTTGGTAGATAAATGCTTGCTGGGCCTTGCAGAAACCACAAGGTTCAGAGAGGCACGTTAACCGACTGCTAAATTCTCTCCAATCTACCTCACCTAGTTCATATTATACTGCCCTTATCTATGGTGAAGCTCCCTTCCTGGAACAGATCCTCTGTCTAAATTCCCTTAAGCATTTAAAGGGGGAAGAAAAAGAAAAAATTCTTGAGACTTGTGTCTTTAAAAAATAATCAGCCTAAAATTGCCCACATGTCAAAGAGACACAATGGGGGGGGGGGTGTAGATTTGCTTCCCTACACATGCCACCAAATGGTGACAACAAGGACAACAATAACAACAGAGAGGAAAGAAACCAGCTCCCAACTAACATCCTGACAGCGATGATGGCTGGAATGGTGAAAGGATCCTACAAATCTTCAGATCAGAGACGACATTGTCAATAGTTGGAATTCACAGGAGTTTGATAGTGAGATCAGTTCTCACTATCTGGGTACGTGTGAGCAGTGTGGATTTGCACAATCACCCTGAGACTCTGAACCCTCATTTTCCTACCCATCCTGACATCCTGAGAAGTAACAACTATGGACATAATTTAGTAAGACATTATCGAACCTGTCTTATTTTTTGGATGAGGGAGCAGAAGGCAAGCTGGGGACAAAGCAGAAGCTGACACCCGACAACCCCCTCCCCCAAGGGATATGTGTGACACTCCTTAGGCATTTCTGGCCGCCCCAAAGCTAAGGGAAGGAAAAACAAATAGTTAATTTATAGAGATTGCAAGCCTGCAAGACAGGACTTTCTCATTTACAAATGTCTTAGCAATCTACAAAAACAAAGCATTTCCATCAATAACCTGGCTTCCAGAAGGAAATGTAGATACAATTAAATGTCCTCTTAACCTGCAGCCCACTGGCAGATACATGAAGTGGGTAAAGTGTAATGTCCCTCCAGGAAGCTCCCAACTATCTTCCTGTTAATGCCTTGCTAGAAGGAGAAACAACTTAACCTGACAATGGCAAGGCTGGTGGGTACCCTGACAGTCTTTTTAACATAGGAAAATCTTTTTTTTTTTTTTTTAACATATGAAAATCTTTTTGAAATCCCCCTTTTCCTTAACTCCTCCAACTCCCAAGTATAAAAACACCTACACCTCAGAACCCTGGGGCAGCAGCTCTTTCTGTCCCCGGGTCCCGTTCCTGTGCTTTAATAAACCACCATTTTGCATCAAAAATGTCTCAAGACTTCTTTCTTGGTTGCCAGCTCCGGACCTCACCCTTCTGAACCTCCCTTATATTCCAAAACCCCATCATCTTTGGCTATTTATACTTTTCTCCTCACAACTCGCGGCATATCTTGGGACCTTCATCCAAGTGATAAGAACTTGAGTCTTTCATAGGTCCTCAAATTTAAAACAAAATGAATTACGGAGATTAAGAAACACCTCATGCAATTATTATCTATTTTTCTACCTTGACATTAGTAATAAGGAAATAAAATCAGTAATCAGGAAATAAAAACATAAATGTAATGCTTTAATTTATGAAGAGGGCAGTGAGCCGATCTAGATAATTCATTATTAGTGATAAATAATAAGTAAAAGAAACCTAAAACCTTGCTGTTCATTCTTATTTACCAGTGTTCAAAAATAAAGACTAAGTCACACACACACACACACACACACACACACACACACACACAGGAGTTTAAATAAGCCACAAACTATTTTCAAGCTGTGAATTATCCTCACTCTTACTGTTTTGTTTGTGTTTCTTTAAAAAAAATGTAAGGTGAAAATAACCATAACTTTTGGTGTCAAGATAAAAAGCCTCTAATATCAAAACCTAGACTCACTCCTATTCAACAGTAGGCAAAGAATCACAGCAATGGTTAAGAATTACATTGCATCTTCTTGATAGAATCAATGTAGCCATTAAACACAATGAAGGAATAAAAATATCCAATCACTATGATGTATACCTGGAACTAACGGTATATTGCTAATCAGTTATACTTGAAGGATACTTATGATACAGAGCTAGTGGAAACTAAAACTAAAAATAATATGGTGTCAGCATCTGAAAACAATGAATATAAGGATAAAAATACATCAACCTATTTAAAGGGAACCTTTTGTGTAGTAACATAATGGACAATTCAATTTGCTTAAAAATTTTAAAAGTATTTTATTCCCAAGTGTATTGCAATGTAAACATACTGGTATTCACATGTAAGATGACTTTGTAATCAAAGTAATACACATCTAAATTTTAAAGTCCCAGGACCTTTGTATGCAAGGCATGTACGTAAATCTATTTTCCCACAAAATACAAGACTAAGGAAAATGGATCTAAAACATTATGCAACCTCATGGATAATGAGATAAGTGTTATTTTTTAAAACATCACTGTGATGTCATCTGAGGAGTAGACTATTAAGGCTGATGTTTCCAAGTGTGGATGGAGATGATGCAGGGACATAGAAACCCATCTATTGCTGGTTCAAGTATAATTTGCTAAAACCACTTAGAAGAGAAATTTGACAATATTTGGGCAAATTTAAGATCCAACGATTCCATTTTTAGGAATATATTCTAGAAAAGCAATCCCGCATATGCAGAATGAGAACTATAGAAGTGTTTTCCTTGCAGTATTATGTGCAACAAAACAAAACAAAAAAACACCTTGGAAATTTTACATTGTATCTCATTAGGGGAATGAATGAATAATGTATCATGAGTTCAAATAAAGAAAACCAACTAAAATGAGCAAATCTGATTTTCATATCAAAATGAACAAATCTTGAAAGCAATATTGTGAAAGCAAGTTGCAAAAAGATATTGATATCATGATAGCATTTACATAAAATTTTTTAAGAAATACTACATATTTTTATTGATACCAACAACCAGTATAAACAAAGGTAAAGTCAACTTAAGGCTTGAGGCTACCCCTATGAAAGGAGAGACTGAAATGGAAGAAAATTAACCCCACTTAAAAAGCTGAAATAATCACCTTACAATTTTAACCTTTGTTTTATCTGAGCTGAAACTCTGTGGGCATCTGTTACACTAGCCTCTTTGCTTTTCTATATATTTGAGATAGCCTGCAATAAAAATAAACGCATCCTATAAAACTTTAAAAGTTTATAGCTAAAATTAATTCAATATTAACCTTAAAATATCAGTTCAGCTTTCTTTAATGTTTGTGATGAGAATTTTATCCCATATCTCACAAGAGCATTATGAGGGGGAGGTCACATGTGAGGAGCATCTGTTTACAGTAAGTGCAATAAAAGGAGAAGTCATTTCCACACATGCTGTAAATTCAACCGAAACTCTCCTCATGTTTCCTTTTGTTTTCTGCATGAGAATCAACATCATTTGTACAGGTGCACCAAGTTACAGACCTTGTAGCCTGCCAGACTACCATGGAGCTTACCTTTTAGAAAGGGCTTCCTTTACCGTGACTCTTCCTCTGGTGCCCTGTAACCTTTTAACAACTGGACCGAAGGTGAATCAGTCTACTTCCCAGAGAGAACAAGTTCACCTAGTGCGATGACCAAAGGAAAAAAAAAAAAAATCCTTTGACAATGACACAATAGTTTCCTAAATGACTTCAGATCTTAAAATAACACTCTAGACCATCCAGCAAATGCATTGTTCTAAATGCTGGAATAATTAAGCCCCTATTTTGGCCTAAGACTTTGATTTTAAATACAGATGTACATTAGGAAAACTGCTTTGGACGGTGGCCTTTCCTCATACAGTAAGTTATAAAGATTTGAAAGGCAATCATTTTAAAACTCCTTTACACAATTGATTTCTTAAAGGAAATACTCTCACTTCATTTTTTGTGTGTAAACATTATTGATATATTTGCATCTGTTTATGTCGACTGGGGATTTTACTTGTTTCAGGCTGGCACTACCCCAAAACTAATCGCAAAATAGAAATAGGTTTTAGAGAAAAGAGATTTGAAACTTGGAGAAGTCTAACTTGCTGCACGAGGATTCCATGGCTGTAAGGGCACACTGTGAATCAGGGTTCATCATGGTTGAGCAGGACACTCATTGTCCATAACTTACATTATGTTAAAAATCTCTGGTGCCATGAGAAATGCACAAGGCTCAGTTTATGCACATCTGCCCTGTCTGCCTCTTCCAGGCGTAGAGTCCGGACTCAACTGACAGGCTCTTGGCAGGTTACAGCTGGATGGACTATAACTCCGTAATCTCTATGTATAGAGATTTATATTCTATTTATATTCTGTATTTATAATCTATATATTATTTATAATTTAAAAATTATCATTTATATATGTAATAGGTAATAAATATATTAAATATTTATAATTAAAATTTATAGTCTATAAATACTTAAAAGAAAAAAGGAACAGGACTCCTGGGTCGTTCAGTCAATTAAGCATCAGTCTTCAGCTCAGGTCGTGATCTCAGAGTCTTGGGATGGATCCCAGCATCGGGCTCCTTGTTCAGCAGCGAGTCTGCTTCCCCCCTGCCTCTGCCCCTGCCCCCTGCCCATGTTCAAATAAATAAATAAAATCTTAAAAAAAAGAAAAAAGAAAAGAAAGACCATGACCATTGACCTGACCATCTTACCAGTCACAATGAAATCTGCGAGATGGCATTTCTTCCCGCAGCTTTGTTATAATGTATAACACAATGTACAATACATATTTAGATGTTGCTATGAAATCACTATATGACAGATACAGGTATTAAATGTTATCTAATAATATATGTAATAATATATGTGCATGAATTGACATTGTCTATCTGTATACCGGCATCTCCCAAAAAGTTTGCAAACTTTTTGAAAGTTTGTTGTTGTTAATATTTTATTTATTTATTTTTTAGAGAGAGAGAGAGAGAGCGAGCACAAGCAGACAGAGTGGCAGGCAGAGGCAGAGGGAGAAGCAGGCTCCCCGCCAAGCAAGGAGCCCGATGTGGGACTCGATCCCAGGACGCTGGGATCATGACCCGAGCCCAAGGCAGCTGCTTAACCAACTGAGCCACCCAGGCATCCCCCACTTGGCTTTTTTGAAAGTAGTACCTGTTTTTGCTAACTGGAAAAACAACAAAGAGGAATGTCACTTTTATGATAAAAAGGGGAAAGTAAAAACAGCAGTCAGTGCTTGTTTTGCAGCGAGCCCTTCCAGGGGCGCGGCACAGTCCACACAATGAGAGACGCGCCCTGAAGCTCCTTCCCCGAGACCCGCACACAGCATCTCTATACCCAGCCTCCAGAGCTCCCAAAATGTATCTGTGAGCATCTGGGCTCTGCCTCCATTCATTTGGAGCATCCGTTAGCACGATGTGTCCTACGGTCTCAGAAAACCCTAACTATAATAACTAATAACTAAATAAAACTAATAACTAAAGGTTATTGTTTGGGTCTGGGAACGTTCAGAATCTTCTGCATGCTAAGTCATGGTGACTGCGCGTTCATTTCGTGGAAGGCGCGTCGGCTCACAAAACGCCTCAGAGGAACGCTCTGCTGAGGATTAGTGGGGGAGACCTACATATATATATATACATGAGGTCAATCACATTTAGACATTAACCAGGCCCAACAGATAATATAAATGTGTATCTGCCCTAAAACCTAAACTTTAAGTCCATTTATTAGTTTTTTTGCTTGTTTTCTTTACACCAAGCAATCCTATCTGAGAAAGTAAGTTGTTATTCTGTATTCTTATCATTTCTGTATCAATCTAGGTGAGTAGTTTGACTTTCCCAGTCAGGTCACCACGATTTTTCCCATTTGTTGTTTCCAAGGCCACAATTATTTTCCTGATGTATGTGAACAGAATGTAGAAACACCTCCTGCAGTAGGGAAAGAGGGGTTTCCAAAGAATAATCGTGAAAAAAGTATTATCTTTAGAAGGTTAACCTTGAAACAAGGATATCAGCTCCCACTGATATCTTTTTTTTTTTTTTTTTTTTTGCCGTGACATATTCTATACAGCTGGTATTTCAACATCATGAATGCATTATATACCAAAATAGCGTGCTGGAAATTGTTCATTTAGCCTGGCTTTCCAAGGTCAAATGGTGGCAGCTATGTAAGGCCCTTTATATAGTATCTATTCTCAACTTCATTCTTCTAGAACTTTCACAACTTAGAAACTAGAATATAGACACCACTTCTAGCCACCTTCTGGACGGAGCTGGCCACGTGATTAAATTCTGGCCCAGAATTTGTAAATGGAGGTTTGCTGGAAGAAATGTCCCTCTTCAGATTGAAAGTCAAGGGCAAGGGAGGACATCAGGACCTCCTGTGCCCCCTCCGTCAGGTACTCAGGGATGACCCCCAGAGATTTGGCAGGACACTTGAGGATAGCATCAGAAATGCAGCAGGAGTCTGGGCTCCAAGAAGACATTCTTAACTAGCTGCACCTACCTTGGTCTACCTCCTTCCTGATCTCTGCTCAGCAAAGAAAAATTATCCCCTACATTGAAACCCACTTTTAGTCAGGATTTCTCCTGCAGAATGCAATCCTAACTCATATCCCAAAATCACCCTATCCAATTCTTCAAGGAAGATTAGTATTCCCTATCTATACTTTTCTGACATTTTTCTGTATAATACATATAAGCTATAATTATTTAGGTTACATCTGTTCCTATCTTTACTAAATGCATCTGAGGCATGTAGTTTTTCAAGACACAAAATGCTAGTGTGAGCAAATAACTATCCCCTGATCCAAACAGATGGTCCGGTCGGGAGCACGGTGCATAAGATAAAATCATCTCAACACAATTCTCTGTGATGGCCAATCATTCCAAGTTTTTTGCCCATATCATTAACACAGATATCATGTTGATAAGGGAAGATATAGAGTGCTCTTTTAAAAGTTGCTTTTCAAAAATTTTGGCTCTATGTCCACTCCTTCATTGCAACCATACCCAATCGTTGACAAATTTGACCACAATTTTGTTTCTCTCCCATTCAACACCCTGCAGTGACTCAATCTTAGTATAGTGAAAACTGACTTATGTTAGATAAAGAAAAGCAGAACCAAAGGAGCTCATCATTCATTTCCTATAGACATGCATTTTCCCTCATTTCTTTTCTGATGTTATCTTTCCTCTGCTACAAATATCTCTCACTTCATGGAATAATTGGTCTTATGCTTTATTTTTTTATATTTTATTTTATTTTTATTTTTTAACTTCAATTCAATTAGTTAACATATAATGTATAATTAGTTTCAGAGGTAGAAGTCAGTGATTCTTACACTTTAAAAGCATATTGATAAAATTTCATGTAACAATCACCTTAGCTGTGTTGAGATTGGCAAGCCATGGTCTATAATGTAATTGTGATATTGTTATAATCCACACCCACTGACTACCTCTGGTACACACCCTGCTCTCACTGTGCTTTTGTTGTTTGTGATGTCAACAGATGGACTGGATTATACTGTAGGGCTGAATCATAACTTGACTGTGTTCTCTGAGCCCTCTTTGTTCCAGGTTTCCTTGCAAAGACAGGAAGACCAGTCTTCGGCTCAAAAAGAAATGTCATTTGTCTTGCTATTTTCAGTGAAAAGCCAGACGTAAGTGGAAAAAAGAAATCGATTTCTAATTGCTGTTAAATTTCTTCTTCTCTTCCTTCTTCTTCTTATTTTTTTTTTTTCAAGTGGGGTGAAGTAAGAAACTACAGAGTAGTACCAGGAGGCAAATACTACATTACATTGCAAAGAGAATGAATTGTAGAAATAACACTATGACATAGTTTCCTAAGATCTGAATGGCTGAAATATGTTCAAATTGAACCATCTACATTACAAATTTATGTGCCTGCAATATAACATACTTTGTTTTTCTCAATAAAAACAAAGTTTATCCATTACTTGAATGTGGTTTTTTTCCCCCTCTTAATGGAAATCCCCACACCTTTCTACTAAGATTAACTCAGATAACCTACAATTAAATTTGGGTCTGTAGTTATGTAAAATTTGATGTGATACATCAAATACTAATCTATTTATCTAAAATAAATATTTGAAAACATTTTACTTTATTACAAAAATATGGGAAGGCTTTATATATGATGCTGAAGTGTTCATGAAAACAGATCTTAATGACACTAAGAGGAGATATTTCTGAAAATGCACAAAATATTAAGTTTAATAAAGAATAATTCACGACAGATTTAATATAGAATATAACCTATTTACAGTTCAGAATATCGTATTTGTATCTTCTTGGAATTTATGCTATAAAACACAGACTCAAAGAAAACTTTTTCTTGACAATCAATATTGCTGTCATAGTCTATCATAAATTAATCTAAAATGTGGGATATATTTTTATTTATCCATCTCATCTTCCATGAAATGAAATTCCTCGATTTCTCCATTCTGAATTTGACTCTAAATGCTGAAAATTCCAATCAGCAATCCAAGTGCTATTCACAAGTATGTAATCTGGGCCCCGGTCACCCTATGTCGGACCACACAAAGGCCATCTGCTCTTCCCTTAAATGTCGCACAAAATGTTCACACTGGAGACTCACCAGACTCTCACTGGGTCCATAAGCTAATTTAGATTTCAATAACTTGGATTTCTGTATGAAGATTACTGTAAGTTTCCCTGGGTGGGCCTGTGTGCTGGGTGTTATTCTTTAGAATGCTATTATTTTTTTTTTCTTATTGATTGCAACACTGCAATAATTCAAACCCCTTGAGTTCATATTAAATATAACTTTATCTAAATCAAATAAAAACTCAGGTTTTATGTTACAGAATGGCATAGAATATACTCAAGTGAAAAATCAGCATGTCATTAAAAATGACAGATATGAGACAGGTTGTTTTCTGATGGATTAAAAAAAAGAAAAAGATAATAGAAAAATGGATAACTTCAAGAGAAAATAGGAATGAGTTTGATAGGTCATGCTGCTTCCTGCCAGATAAAATCTATAGTCTGATCAACAGTATTTCTCAAATTAGCGAAGATTAACAAGATGGACAGGACACCCAGCAGGGACACCAACCACCCTGACGCTGGTCTTCACAGTAGACTTCCAGCCTCTGACATTGATACTGCTGTGTCACTCTGAGATGATTCAGTGGCTCCTTGTCTATTTTTACTGATGCACATCATTAAATCAATGAACATGTTTCTATTTCTTACTGAGAAACTATAAATGAACTCTAATTCACAGAGAATCCACAAAATACCTATGCAATAGTCATGTGTAATAACATTGACTTCCCATTTTTATTTATTTTTCTTAATCCAGCAAACCACCTCAGGAGAACTGGTGCTATGATTCACCATGAATAAAAACAATTTTAAAATACTGAAGGGAGGCTTGGGTGGCTCAGTGGTTTAGTCATCTGCCTTTGGCTCAGGTCCTGATCTCAGGGTCCTGGGATGGAACCCCACATCAGGCTCCCTGATCAATGGGGAATCTGCTTCTCCTTCCTCCTCTGCCCCTCTTCTCCTTGTGTTCTCTCCCTCTCAAATAAATAAATAAAATCTTAAAAAAATTGAAAAAATACTGAAGAAATAATAACTAAACGCTAGATCTGATCTTCAGACATCACCATTCTCATCAATGTGCAAGACTTTTCCAGCAATATAACCAGTGTTACCTTTCTTTTTGTTTTGGATACTAAAAGCTGGAAAGCCACCTCTTTGTGAAGGGTTGGCCATTCCCTGCAGACAAAGAAACCATGGCTCTCTGCAGCTGAGGTTTCCTGCTCCTTCACCTTGACGGGTGCCGAGCCATGACTCAGTTCCTCAGTAGCTCGGGGCTCAGGTAAGAGAAAGGCAGGCATTCCAAAGCTTCACCTCCTTCTACCTTTCTCCTTTCCTCTTGTCTTGTTCCTCCACTTCTGAGGAAAATTGACTATCACTTCCTTCTTTTAATAACCTCAGCACACCTCAACCTTCTCAGTCTTTGTCATGAAGCCCAAAGTGGGAAGTTACCAAATACATGTCCCTCAATTCTTTTTACCCTGCATCAAGTGGAGGTCTTCATGGGTAGGAAGTAAAGAGCAAGGAAGAGAAGCTCTTTCTCCCACATCACAAATACCAAGGTGTCCATTTTACAGTCTACCCTCCAAAAGAAGCAACACTTTAGAAATGTCTGCAAAATAAATAATGATAATTATACTTGCTTTTGAAAAAGATCATGTTTAAGTAAAAATGAGGTTCTTAATCATTTGTTTTATTTATAATTGGATATTTCTCTTTTAAAGATTATGTGAAGAATTTCATTTAAAATTCTCAGATTTTCCACTGAAATAATGGTAATTAAATTTTATTTACCAACTTTTACTTTAGATTGCTTTCATTTTTAAAACAAATTGAAAGTGCTAAAGGGGGAAAGGTGGACAAAGATGCTCAGTATCTGGACACCAGAGCAATCTTTGAGTTAGATATCATCTCTCTGCTCAAAGTCACTGCATATTTTTCTAGCTCTCAGAGTAAAAGCTAAAGACCTACAAGATCCTTCATGGTCTTTTCTTTCGGCTTTCACCTATCCCCCTTAACCCAGTGACTTCATCTGCTGCCACTGCCTCAATGTCCCCAACCTCAGAGCACTGGCCACATGCCTTTTATTTCCCCAAACCAGCTTAGTGTACTGGCCCTGATTGGTACTTAACCTGCCACAGGGCCAACTTCCTCACCTCCATCAAATCCTAACTCAAGTGCTTCTTTTTCACTGAAGCCGATCCCAATCACACTACATGTGTTTGTGCGTCAGACCTGCTATATTTCTCAGAACAAGGTGCCTCAGACTCACAACTGTCCTTGTTTGAAAATAATAATAATAATATGGTTGTCCTTCTTATAAGCAGTGCAACAGTAGATTGTTGGCTGAACTATAAAGTGCTTTTGGGCAGAAGTCAAAAATGGAAACTACTTAATGACAAGAGCATCGGACAGGAAGCATGTGCGCAAATCACTGTGTTTGCATTGAATAAAGTCACCCAAAAACATGCAATCCTAGGCAACAATCATATCTTTCTCTGTCACTTAGCCTTTTGCCTGTGGTGCATTTAGGGATAATTATAGTGCAGTTATTCACCTGCATCAAATTTGAAGCACCCGACTAATGTTTACCACAAGACTTTACAATGGATATTTAACTCATGATTGATGGGATAGTAATTATCAAACTTCTCAATTTTGTTCCAAATAAATAAAATGTCCAAATAAACAAACATCAAAAAAATACAGTTGATTTCTGCTAAAACTCCCTGCAAATGGCAAAGTCTTGGAATAAGCCATGTACTTTGATTAACAAAAGATCATTCTAAAAAGTGGCTTCAAATATTCTTAAAACTCACCATAACTTCTATTTTTATTTTGCATCTCCAATATCCATGACATGGTTAAACTGAAAAGAAAAAGAATCAACCAAGAATTTAGCTGAAAAAATATTATAGAACTTTCTAACCAAATTTGTGTAGCACTAGACACAAAGCTCTCCTAAAATGCATATTTAATACATACCTAAAAACTCAAAGAAGTCATTTCTTACAGAGCAAAAATAGAAGCAAAAATAGATTGGGATGGAAGAACTTCAATAATACTTGTTAACTGATCATCTGCCTTAATAATTTCTTTTCCCCATTTATTCACTAGTAAGATGATGTCATGTATTTGTTTTACATATAACCTATCATTCTTACATATATGCATTTGTTCTGCCTATAAAATGAATTTTGGTTTTCATTTAAACCTGAGAGACAAAACAACATCAAACATGTGATGTCTGTATAGTTACTGAAAAAGTTTTAGATATTATTTACAATACAATATTGAATATTACTATTCAGTTTTGATGTGTCTGTGGGAATTTTTAAGAGAGAAAACACGTACAAATGATGCTGTTTTGCAAGATCAAATGAAGATTTTATATCCCTGGTTATTGCTGAGCCAACCTCTTTTATCAGAGTCTCATAAATATCACTGAATGAGATTTAGTTACATCAATATATTGTTGATTTTTATATGGTCTTTGGGGCTTAGAATAAAGAATAACAAAACGATATTGATTTGATTTAAGCTAGGTAAATCTTCCATGACCTTGTTGCTTAACCACGTGTAATGTTCATGACTTCTAGATTAATCTGTTGCAGAACAGAACCACATTTGTTCTTAAAATTTGAAGTATGATTGGATAATAGAATTAACTTTACTTTCTGGAGGATAGACTACATATTCCTATTTGTATCTCCTGTTTATGAAATCTCATTCATTTGTCTTTACTACTACCCCTATACAAGTTTATTCAATATAAATTTTAAGTAATTTCATGGTTTTTCAAGGAATAAACTGATATAGAACTGAAGCAGGCAATCACTAGTAGATACAGAACAGGACTAAGGCACTCACTGGTAAATAGAGAGATAAGGAAGCAAATATAAAATATATTGAAAAATTCTCCATAAAATATGGTAACCAATATTTGAAGACATCAAAAACCGGAAGCAGGAACAGGTGAGATAAAGAGAATTACGCCTTGGGTGAGTATATTCGTGTTGATTAAATAAATTGAGATGGAAATGGCAGGAGGTGGGATGGATTTGAAGAAAAGAAAATTTGGTTTTATCTTTTTTTTTTTTTTAAGATTTTATTTATTTATTTTGAGAGGGAGAGAGGGAGGGTATGAGTGCGGGGGGAGGGGTAGAAGGAGAGAGAAAATCTCAAGCAGACTCCCCTCTGAGCTGGAGACCGAAGTGGGGCTTGATCTCAGACCATGCATGACCTGAGCCAAGAGTCAGATGTTTAACCAACTGAGCCACCCTGGTGTCCCAATAAATGGGTTTTAAATTGAAAATAAAGCACACAGCTTGGGTGGCATGGTGTACTTTTGGTGACTGATTAATTCTTTCTTTTGTGTCAAATACTTAGCTCAGTCCCTTTGCAGGATGATTTTCTGTCAAGATGGAATACTGATATCAAAGAGTAATGCTAACAGAAGTACATGTATAGGCAAAAGGGAAAAGAATCAGGCCCAATTTAATATAAGTACCTATTCAGTGAATGTTATGGCACCCATATCATCTCAGTGAAGTTTGAATGATTTATATAAAATAACTACAATGCACCTTAAATACTCTTCAAGTTAAAATGAAGACTTTTTTTAAACATTTGTCGAATTTCACCTCGTACATATATTACATAGATAATTCCAATGTTAAAGTAGAACCTTGTATGGTATAGGAATAATACCTTGTAAAATGTGTGTCACACCAGGTACACAATATGAATAAGAAAATGTCTTTCAGTAATGCCCCTGTCCTGTAGTCAGTGCTTATATCTCTAAATGGATACCTCCTCCTTCCAAAACTCAAAAGACCATTACCCCTGGACGTGGCTATTTTGTCTGGTCTTCATTCACCAACGTTTTGCATTACTCTGAATTTCTGATGAAGCCAGACTTTTGGTTGTCTATTCCTAAGCTAACCCAGAATGTCTCTGACCCCTTCTTACCTAATCTCTCAAGATTAGGTATTTGGGGCTTCTTGTAGATCATCCTATTGGTCTTGTATTATTGTCAGATTCGGGGCTGTTTTTTTAAGGATCAGGTGAGATAATAAGTATTAAAGCAACTTACAGCCGCCAAATATTATGCAACTTGGAGGTGCCTGTTTTATACGTCCTGGCCTATACTCAGGAATCTGCCTGCTCTAGACCAATTTAATGGAATGAATTTCTTGCCTCTGGCTTCTGGTTGCTTGGCCAATGGAAAAGTCCAAAGAGATCAAAGGTGTCTCCACAGGGCGCCAGAATCTTTTAATTAATGGCTGCCTCTTCTGCCATGGTCATTTACATGACTCTCTTTCCACTTTCCCTTAATTGCTACTTCCTTACCCCTGCAATCTTATTCAGATAATGAGCTTCAGTGATGCAAGTCCAAGGTACTGCAAGATCTTTCATGTTTCTCAAACCCAACTCAATACCCTACTGAAATAATCACTTCATCAAACTGTCTTCAAATTTCTCAATTTGAATGAGCCATCTGTTTTCTGCTGGGAACCTGTTGGATACAAGTTGCGTGCTTTCCTTATCTGTCATCTTCCTTTTTCTTATTTTCTTTTTCTCCATTTTCTCTTTCCTTTTTGGCGTATCTTCTTTCTTTCCCTCCTTTCTTCCTTCCTCCATTTTTTCTGCTCAATTTCTATCTTGTTCCAGGGCAGAGACTTGACAGCCAATGGCCAAGGGTTACAGAAACTTAAAGTTTACTATTTTAAGAGAAAAGAAAAATATTATTTTACAAGTATTAGAGATGCCAACTAATGGAATTTGATGCCTTGAAATAGATGGGCTGCTGTTTACCAGAAGTATTCATGGTGTAGCTCTATTGCTATGATTAAGGATCTTGTTATATGCAATGAGTTGTCTGAGATGGTGCTATATCATTGCTTTCAGTTCTAAAACTGTGTGTTTCCCAAATAACATCGTTTAAGACTATGCATGATATTTCTCAAATGTTTGGAAAGTCAAATGTCAAATTGTCCAGAAATAAACCCATACATCTTTGGTCAGTTGATTTTGACAAGGATGCCAAGTCTATTCAATGGGAAAGGAATAATCTCTTCAACATTTGGTGCTAGGACAACAGAATATACACACACAAAGGAATGGAGTTGTACCCTTTATGAACACCAAATTCAGAAATTAAGTGAAAATGGATCAAAGATATAAATGTAAAAACTAAATATATACAAAATATTTAAAAAAATCTAAAGTAATAAATCCCTGTGGTTTTGAATCGGGAAACTAATTCTTAGAAATGAGGGGTACTGGGTGGCTCAGTGGGTTAAGCCTCTGCCTTCAGCTCAGGTCACGGTCTCAGAGCCCTGGGATCGAGCCCCACATTGGGCTCCCTGCTGAGCAGGGAGCCTGTTTTCCCTTCTCTCTGCCTGCCTCTCTGCCTACTTGTGATCTCTCTTTCTCTGTCAAATAAATAAATAAAATATTTAAAAAAAAGAAATGACACAAGATGTTCAAGAAACAAAATCCCAAAATAGAAAAGTTGGACCTCCTAAAAATTAAAATGATTGTGCTACAAGGGACACCATCAAGAAAGTGAAAGGACAACCTACAGAGTGGGAGAAAATGTTTTTTAAATCATATACCTGATAAGAGTCATGTATCCAATTTATATAAAGATCTCTTACAACTCAATAACAAAAATATAAATGACCCAACGTAAAAACAGGCAAAGGAATTCAATAGACATTCCTCCTTATTGATATATAAAGATGATGAGAATGACCAACAAACATACAAAAAATGCTCAGTAAAATTAATCATTAGGGAAATGCAAATCAAAGCCACAATGAAATAGCAATTGAATGTACTGAGATGGCTATAGCTAGAACAAAACAAAACACAACAACAACAATAAAAAAACAAGTAGTAGTGAAGAAGGCAAGAATTAAGGTCACTCATGCACTGCTAGTGGGAATGTAAATGAGTACAGCTGTTGAGTAGAAAGCAGCTTGACTGTTTCCTTGAAGAGCTGACATGGAATTGCCACATGGCCCAGCAATTCCATTCCTATGCATGTACACCCCAAACAGGTCATTGAAACAAACTGAACTGGATTGAAAACAGATATTCCAACAAATACTACACAATGACCACACTATTTCTAGTATCTGAAAGGTAAAAATGACCTAAATGTTCCTAAGTCGGTGAATGGATAAACAAAATGATAACACATTTGGCCACACAATAGAATATCATTCAGCCAAAAAAAGAATGAGTTCTGACACCTGCTACAGTGTTGATAAACCTGCCTAATATTTTTCCCAGTGAAAGAGGCCAGACACGAAAGGCCACATACTGTATGATTCTACTCCTACAAGATCTCCAAAGCAGGTAAATCAGTACAGACAGAAAGCTGACTAGTTGCTGGCAGGGGCTGAGGCGAGGGGAGATGTAGATGTAGGGATTGCTTCATAGGAAGGGGGTTTCCTTTAGGATGATGAAAATGCCTTGGAACTAGGTAGAGGTGATGGTTACAGAACATTTTGAGTATATTACATACAACCGAATTTATATCTTAGAACAGTTAATTTTATGTTATATGTGTTTTACCTTAAAATAATGGATAATAAATGCCCAATCAATGCAGGTACAGTTTCTGTGTTAGTTTTCTATGCTGGTTCTAAACGTTTATAGACTACATACTCAAAGAACAGATAAGTAAAAGGTAATGTTTCTCAATGAGATAAAGGCAAGCCTTGTTTAAAAAAGTGTCTTTTTGAAAATAATAATATATGTCTTTATTCAAATTATAAATTATAACTTAAAGTAATCTGTTTGCTATTTTACAGTAAGTTGTAATGTAAAATGCAAGATAAAAGACACATTTTAAGAAATTATTCAATCAACTAAGTTTCAGTAATGCTTCTAAGGTATTTTATGTCATCTTGTATTTTGCTTTTTCAATGGTTAATCACAATCTCAATTCATCTTGATTATTGGTGAAATACGATTAAGATGGAATGAAATTATTTTCTCCTGAGTTACATGTTTAGGTTCAACTATGAATTTTAAAAAATGAGATGTTCCAAAACATAATGCTACTATTTGTAGCTGGTTTATAATCCAATTTTTTATGTGATTCATTTTGATAATTTATTAGGATTGGCTCAATAATGACTTTGTATTATAACCCTGGCTTCAACACCCTAAATGTGTGCATTAAAGCATTGAAATCCACAGAAAGGTCTGCCTGACAGCTTTCTTCTGCATCCCTGCCTTCCACTTAGGTCCTAATTGTCCCCAACTATGGTCTTAGGTCTAGCTAAGTGCTGACCTTGGTCTGGTTCACAAATCAAAGTCATTCTAGAGACTGATTCCAGTATCTGCTTGAATTCTTTCAACTTGTCATTTCAACATTCCCTAAGAATCCACTAGATGCTTGTGTGTGTGTGTGTGCGTGTGTGTGTGTGTAAACTGGGTGATTGAAGACAATGACAAACAAGGCATGGCAGACGTTCACAAAGATTCATGGTTTGATGGAAGGAAAAAGCCAAAGACAGGTTAAGTAACCTTAATAAAATGGAATGCATTTAAATAACTGAGGAAAAAGTAAATACAGTGCTCCATTTGCAAGAGAGAGATATGATAAATGCATAGCTAAGGTAAAATTCACAAAGGAAATATGCCATGAAATGTTTCTCAAGAGATGTCTATGGGTACCAGGTACAGTAGTTCACACATCAGTCTGGCTTACCTGCTTAGGGCTCTAAGATACCCATCCCCTTCCTTTCACCGCTGATCTCTTGGACTCTGCGGCTATACTTGGACGTCTGGTCCTAATGTAGACTCCTGAATCCTCACTGGCTTTCTGTCGGGGACCTTACACTTAACCAAACTTCCAGGATCTATTAGCTATACGGAGCCCAGCAAGACTCCAGGTGAGACCTCGCTGGCTTCTTGTCCTGCAGACAAGTGGGGACTCCCATAGGAGAGAGAGTACTTTTGTCCCTTCAAATGAGCAAAATTGCAGTATCCAGTATTTTTGGCTTTGTTCTTCACTCTACCATTAAGCAGATACAAAAGTCCTAAATTCCAAGATAGTTTTTCCATATCCTCAAATGCAGTGTTCTCAAAACGGGATTTCTCTCAGGGCTCATCAAGAGTACATTTTCAATCCACTCTATCCATTTTCCCCTTCCTTCCCACATCTCCTGTGGCAACCACCAGTTTGTTCTCTATAGGTAAGAGTCTTTTTTTGCTTGTCTTTTTTTTTTTTCGTTTGTTCATTTGTTTTGTTTCTGAAATTCCGCATATGAGTGATATCACATGGTATTTGTCTTTCTCTGTTGGCCTTATTTCACTTAGCATTATACTATCTAGATCTATCCCGTTGTTGCAACCAGCGAGATTTCATTCTTATTTATGGCTGAATAATACTCCACAGTATAAATAGACCACATCTTTTTTTAGCCATCCATTCATCTGGCATTTGGGTCGTTTCCATGTCTTGACTACTGTAAATGATGCTGCAATGATATAGGAAAGCATGTATCTTCTTGAATTAGTGTTTTGGTTTCTTTTGACCAAATACACAGTAGTGGGATTATGGGATCATGTGATAATTCTATTTTTAACGTTTTGAGGAACCTCCATATTGTTTTCCACAGGGGCTGCACCAATTTGCCTTCTTACCAGCAGTGCACGAGGGTCCCTTTTTCTCCACATCCTCACGAACGCTTGTTATTTCCTGTGTGTTTAAGTTTAGCCAGTTTGATAGTGTATGGTGATATCTCATTGTGGTTTTAGTTTGCATTTCCCTGGTGATTAGAGATATTGAGCATCTTTCCATGTGTTTGTTGGTTATCTGTATGTCTTCTGAGTGGAGGTTATTCTATCTGTTTGCATGTATTCCCTAATACCTATAACTGTTCTTTGGATCCATTCATGTCTTTTTGTTCGTTAAACATATATGAATTAGGTGACACACACACACACACACATACACACACACACAGGTTAATTTCCTAACAGTGAATTGAATTGAATTAAACTGTAACCGCTAGTACAGAAGGACATAGATTTTGTTGGTTTATTTGTTTAGCAAGTTAAGGAGAAGAATATCAAAATATAGGGCTTTCGCCCCTTTAAATTCAAAAATTATATACAACTAGAATTGTGGGCTCCAAAGAGAGAATCAAGGGCTTCATAATAGTCTTGTCATTCAATGTAATCATAGAAGTCACAAAACTCTGTGCTTTTACATATTGCAATGTTTCTTGTTCAAATGTCATTTTAATTCTCAAATCAGTTCCACGTGTTAATACATGGCATAAAGAGGTCACATCGCTCAGTCCTTGGGGATTTATGGTCATGTCCCTATTGCTCAAAATTCCAGACTGAAAACTGAAGTGTCCCAGAAGGCTTTAAGGAAAAAAATAAAACCTGATGCAGCCATGTTTTTTAAAAAAAAGATCCTGTCATCAATAGTTTATGTTTAAAATAATTTTGAGAGGTTGCAAATCCATAGGCTTCAAATCCCTGAGAAAAATCAAAGGCCAAACAGCAGCTTGTTTCTGCCTGGAAAGGTGGAAGTGCTTAGGGCTCTTGCCTTCCCAAGTTAGGCTGAAGGTATCCAGCCTGAAACACTTTTCCCACGATTAACTACACAGGAAAAAACCCTAATGGGTAGACACATCACAGAAAGATTTTGGCTTCCCAGAATGAAGTATGGGGGAAACATGTCAAAGGTGACCCCGCTAGGAAAGGTGAATTGCGAAATCACAATTGCAAACTTCCTAATATTAGTGGTAAAAGCATAAAGGTTCAGAATAGCAAAGGCAGAAAGTGAAAATTAGCTGAACCATTAAGGAATGTGTTCTCTTCAGCAAACACAGGAAGAAAGCCCTGTCTTCTAAATGCAGAGACACTACCTCTTAGCTATCCACCCTCAGTAAAAGACAGTATTTGAATGGCCTTTCCCATAATGCTCATGAACTAGTGTTCATTATTGATCACTTTCTCATCCGGTGTCTGTGACCTCTAGGTTTTCCATGGTGAACTTCCACCCATTTCTTCCTTTTGAATACTCAGAAATTTATGAGGCGTAACTTCTTACCAACATGGAACCAAATGAAACAGGGCTTGATCTCATGACCCTGAAATCATGACCTGAGCCAAAATCAAGAGCTAGACACTCAACTTAGCCATCCAGGTACCCTAACTCCTTTCTGCAAAATACACTGTCACAGATGTGTTCTAACATGTGCTTTCTGCAATCATCTTCAGATCCGATCACCACCACCCAGTGGCCTTACTCTGCACTTATCTCTACTCTTAAATAAGATGGACATTGGTCATGCTTTGGAATTTACTGATACTTCTCATACTGACATTGCCTATCTCAGTCCTGCTTGTTCTGTCATTTTCCCAACACAAAACCATCGTGGTGGTTAGAGAAGGGTCTCTTCTAATAAATGTCTTAATTTTGTTAAATAAATAAAAGGATACATGTGATCTCATTCTTTTTGTGTGTTGCTTTGTTTTGCTATTCAGTGGCATCTCCAATACTGTGTTCCTTTTTATTTTTTTTTTCATTTTTTAAAGATTTTGTTTATTTATTTGATGCACAAGCAGGGGGAGGAGCAGAGGGAGGGAGAGAAGGTGACTCTCCACTGAGCAGGGAGCCCTGATGTGGGTCTCTATCCCCGGACCCTGGGATCATGACCTGAGCCAAAGGCAGACACTTAACTGCCTGAGTCACCCAGGCCTCCCCATGTGTCCCCTTTTATTATGCCCACCTGCACTTGCTCTCTAATTTCTGGCGCCAGCTAGATCATGATGCCCGGGTAACTGCAACCCACCAGTAATATCTGCACTGTTTGTAGACCCATGCATCAGCAAGCCTGTGTCATGATGTATTTTAGAGCCTGCTAGCTGCCCTCCAAGACCCGTTCTTGCTCTCCTCTTAAATGCCGGACGGCCCAGGGAGTTACGTTTTTCAGTCTCCTTGCTTTTAGATGTGGGCTGTCTCTATGTTCCCACCAATTGAATGTGAATGGTGAGAACTGGATTAATCGTGGAAGCAAACGTTGAAGAGCACAGAGCTGCCTTCTGGCCTGGTTTCTTAGAATACTTCCAAGAGTAGAGCTCCACCTAGTTTGTTGGCCTCTAAAGAAATTACCTTTAATTTTATCTAAACCACTGAATGCCGAGTCTTGTTTGTTGTAGCAACTCAGCCTTATCCTAATGAACACACTCTAGTTTATGCCACTTTTATATTGTAGTATAATTAACATGCAGTGTTATATTAGTTTCAAGTGTGTAATGTAAACATTCAAAAATTCAGTACATGACTCATCGTTCGTCATGGTAAGTGTACTCTTAATTTCCTTCATCCTGTTCATCAGTCCCCATCACAACCACCTCCCTTCTAGCAACCACTAATTTGTTCTCTTAAGAGCTTTTATGTGTGTGCGCCCCTTTTTTCTTTGTTTGTTTATTTGTTATTTTTTCCTTAAATTCCATATATGAGTGAAATCAAATGGTATTTGTCTTTCTGTCTCTGGCTTATTTTCTCAGTGTGGTAGATCCATCCATGTTGTTGCAAATGGCAAGATTTCATTCTCTTTTATGGCTAAGTAATATTCCTCTGTGTGTGTGTGTGTGTGTGTGTGTGTTGTGTATCTATGAATGGACATTCAGGTTGCTTCCATTTCTTGGCTTTTATAAATAATGCTGCAATAAACATAAGGGTGCATATATCTTTTTGAATTAGTGTTTTCATTTTCTTTAAATAGATACCCAGGAGTGGAGTTACGAGGTCATACAGGAATTCCATTGTTAATTTTTTTGAGGAACTTCCATACTGTTTATCACAGTGGCTGCACCAGTTTGCATTCAACAGGTGATAAGGGTTCCTTTTTCTCCACATCCTTGCCAACACTTACTCCCTCAGCACAACTGAATTAACTAGACATGAACAGAGGATATTTGAAAGAAAGTCTCAGGAAAAGTATTGAGCAGGTGGTATTTCTCTAATCATATGTGGCAGGAAGTGCGAAATACAGATTATTTTATGATTTAGAAAAATTTATATATAGGTATCATTGAACTAAGATGCTTTATATTTAAGAATGGAACCTGGACATGGAATACATTATCTGGAAACTGTGCAAGCCATTGCACATTCATTTTAACTTGTAATAGAAAAAGAGAACCAGAATTAGAGTTCCATGTGAGAATCAATAACATTTTTTGGAATATAAGAAGGTGAAAATGGAGAGATAATCAAATACTAACATTCAGCATTTTAAAACAGTGAAGTATTCTATTTCACTGAAAATGTTTTGTTTACAAATTATAATAATAATATATAGTCATATATTTAATTTTAATTAAATTTTAATTTTAATTAAATTTTGATTTAAAATTTAAAATGTATATACACTTACTGTAAAAATTTTTCAAATACAGAGTAATAAAATAGAAAGGTCTTATCTAAATTACAATCTCTTATCAGAAAGGCAAAGCTGCAGTCTAACAGTGCAAGAAGCAGTTGTAGATTACAAGGAAAGGTCTTTGCCATTAAAAGCAATGCTCTCTGTCTCTCTCTCTGAAAGAGAAACTTCAAAAATTGACAGTCCTTCTAACGGGCTGCAGCTCCTTGCTGCATCTCATTCCTTCCTTTCAGAATAACGACTTACGATGTCCATCTATAATAATTTTGATCTGCTATCTTCAACCTACCCCAAGTTTAATTATGAAATTAAGGACCTCCCATGTAAAACGGCCTTTGCAACACCCAATTAATAAAAAAATCAAAACTATTATGTGTAACCTGAATATTCCTGGACTGTGGTCCTTAAGAAAGTTCACAAGAGATGACTATTCACGTCAACCAGGAAAAGCTCTAAGCATCACCCAGTAATTGAGCTGTAACCAAGAAGACAAAAACAACAATAACAACAACAAAAATCTGCTTGCTCTTAGAGGGTGGTAATGTTTATATCACACTTAAGTTGTATAAGGGATTGGGTAAAGGATCTGAATTTTCCTAAAACATGGAGGGACATGACTCCCTCTCCAGAACACAACAAACCTGTGCAGCTGTTCCTACTTCCATTTTAGGTGATAATAGTAAGACCAGATCACACGGAGATTTTACTGTACAATTAGTAGAAGGGCATATACCTGGAATTTGGCTTATAATGAGGTGATTACAAAGTAATGTGAGGTAAGTGTTCTTCAAGGTCATCAGTCCTGACACTAATGCTCTTATTACTATTACTACAGATAATAATAAAAACTGTAATAAGAGGTTATACTTATAGAGTACCCATTCTGGGCCACACAATATTTTATGCACCTCATTTTTAGCTCATTTGATCCTCATCCAAAATGACACTATGGTATGGGAATTCCTACTTTCCCATTTAACAGATAAGGAAATTGAGCAACAGGATAAGCGAGGTTCTATATGCCCCACTCATTTTTTAAAGATTTTATTTCTTCATTTGAAAGAGAGAGAGCGAGAGAGAGCAGAAAGATGGGGAGGGAAACAATCTTCAAACAGACTCCCCCACTTAGTGTGGAGCCTGAGGCAAGGCTTGATCCCACTACCCTGAGATCATGACCTGGGCCAAAACCAAGGGTCATGAGATACCTGACTGAGCCACCCAGGCACCCCTGCCCCACTCATTTTAACACCCTGCAAGAATCTCAGTTGGAAAAGGATAACCAGCACCTCACATGCATCAGGAGGAAGTGGTGAAGCCTTCACCACTAGGGGACCAGCAAGAGGGGACGGGGAGGGACCAGCAGATGTTTCTCCAAGCAGCACTGAAGTCATACATTTGGAATAGACCCAAGCCATTTGCCATTTTCCACAGCCGGACTTGGCAGCTTAGAAATAGAAAGAGATTTTAAAAGGAATGATTTGGGTTGAATTAATCCTAGAAGCTATTCAATAAATACTCTCAAACTCAGCTTTCTACATGTTATAAGTTAAAGTTTGCTGATCAGAACATGGATTACTGTCAGAATTCACCAGGACTACTCACAAATAATGCTTTATTTAAAAAGCGAATCCACAATTAAATTATTTTACTGGGTAGAACAGAAAATGTTTACATTTTCTCTAATTTCTGAACATTTGTAGTCTCAGAATGCAAGTTGGCAAAAGCACATGACAAGCAGACTTCAGTATGACATGCTTAGGAAACATATAAATCCATGCCAATTTGTGTGGAAACTACCCTTTAAAGAGATTACATTTGACAATGATATGCTATCCATATAGTTAGAGAATATGCCTTTTCTCTAAACAGAAAATCGATTCTGTTTTGCACTCCATTTTGCACACATAAATGTTGTCTTAATGGACAAGTAATTAGACAGACACCCGCTAAAGCATTTTTTTGCTGTGGTATATTTGTTCTTTGCCTGCATAGTACTTCATAAGCAATGTGGTTTACTAAGTGAATTCAACATATGAAAATTAATTATGCAAATTAGAAAAACTGATAGCTAACTCTTATTAAAATAATTTACTTATCTTTTACCACAGATCAATTCCTATGGCGAAGGTTATTTTTATATCATTAATAGTAATCACTACTAATAAATTTATTGAACAGCCATAGGCCAAGTGTAATAAGCTGTATAAAAGCAGGGAGTTATGTCAAATATCTGATGCTATAGGCGAAAGATCACATTTTACCTAAGCGCTGTGCCAAGAACATGTTTAGGAGAAAGATTATGAGTTCGGCTTTGGCCTCTGGATATGCCTACAGACATAATTGAATATTCAAATATTCCAATGAATATTCAAATACACATACTTGAAGATCTTTAGAGAGATTTGTGTTAGAGAGACAATTTGCAAGTCAGCAGTAGTTGAAGCCATGAGGATGAGTGCAGTCACTCTAGGAAAATAATATTAATTGAGCAGTAAAGGAATGATGTCTACTGCAGAGCACTGAAGAACTCAAATATCCACGGGTCAGAGTCTGGCAGGATATTCGATGAAAAACATTAAGAAGAAAGGTAGAAAAGCAGCAAGCCTAAAGCATGAAGTGAGTTCAGTACACCTGCCAGGACTGGTTGTACAGAAAGGGGTGGGAAGAAGACCATCCTCCTCAAAAGATTTTAAACTTGTCTGACTCTACTGAGGCCTCAAATACACATAAGCACAAGCGTGGATGCACACCCAGAGATAGTCCTATATTCAGTGCACACAAGTGCCTTCACCAGCGCTTAAACCTCTACCTGGGGACCCCGAAATTGGTTAATGTGGGGACGGAGCAAATGTGTCCAATTAAATTCTATTGGAAGGTCGTGCAAGATAACGGCCAAAGAGAACCAACGTGTTGTTTAGTTTTGTTTTGTTTTGGGGAGGCGTTTCTTTTTAAGATTTCCTTTATTTGAGAAACAGACAGAGACGGTGACAGAGAGCAGGAGCATGGAGCAGAGGCAGAAGCAGGCTCCCTGCTGAACAGGGAGCCCGGCGGGGGCGCTGGATTTCAGGCCCCGGGGGGCATGACCTGAGCTGAAGGCAGACGCTTAACCCACTGAGCCACCCAGGCGCTCTGAGAACCAGTGTATTTTATTTAGGTTGTGGATACTTATGGTCATTAAATAAACTGGCAAACAAGATTCCTGTGGTATGAGGCAAGGTGATTCATGCTTAATGCCAATAATAACTGGTAAGATAGCAATTACCATTAACATTTACTGTGGACTTGTATGTGAGTGGAGCTGTATTAGTAGGCAGTTTTACGGTAAATTTCCAGCTTAAATTTTTGAACAATTCCATGAAATGGGGACTCATATAATTTTTTAAATTAATGTTTATGGAAGTTGAGTAATTTTCTCTAGATAACTAATGAGTGGTAGAGATACAGTACTAATCTAGATATGTGGGATTTCCAAAATCCACTTTAAACATAAGATCAACCAATAAAAGCCTCGATACGCATAAAAAGATAACATGATGATGTCTCTCCTTTGTCGAAATGGAGACATCAAATAACCTCGGCAGTGAGTATGCTTGACTTTATTTAGGTGAGGTAGGTGTTCTCTTCAACTCTCAAAGGAGACTGGGTGTGCACAGCAATGAAAGGCTTCACCTACAGCAGCAAATCTGTCCTCTGAATCCCATGTTCTTAGTAGCATCCATAGATTTTCAATGGAGAGGATAAACAAAACAAGAACCCAGTACCATTTATTTTTTGTGATTTCAGTTTCTTTTATAATTTATGTTATCTGAGCGTATAATATTTGCAAATATACGTTCTACTCTACATAAGCTTGAATTTCCTCTACATCATTTGTGTTGTTGTTATTGTAAATGCATTTCCTTCCTGTGGTATCAGTCTCTATGAGCCAAATAAGTCTCTATGAGCCAAATACACCATAGAAATGTTCCTATTGTGGGTGCCAGTAACAGTAATACGTAAAAGTCTAAAACATGATATCTAATTTATTAAATTCACTGTGAATAGAAGAGACTCTTACATTAAATGCTATTAGGAAAAGGAGAGGAATGGAGACAGCATTTTAGAGGCTCTGGAGGAAACATTTTGTTCCGTTTTAATATATCAAGATTAGGAAATAATCCACAGCTAAAATGTTATTTCTGCAACTGAAAAATTCTGTCTGTTAGAAGAAAAGGATGAAGTTATATAACTTACTAGTAAATGGCATTAAGAGGGAATTTCTATTGCAAAAAAGTAAAAGTCATTCACTTGTGACTTGTGTCTGTACTCTTGGTGATACTTACATAAATTCAGTTCCCTAATCCAGATAAAAATAATTTATTTACCTTCCATTATTATATTAAGAATAACACGGGTCACATAATTAAACACAGAATCATACCTTAGTTTTATAGTCTCATACTATATATATTTTTTTTCTTAAGATTTTATTTATTTATTCAACAGACAGAGATCACAAGTAGGCAGAGAAGCAGGCAGAGAGAGGAGGAAGCAGGCTCCCCGCTGAGAAGAGAGCCCAATGTGGGGCTGGATCCCAGGACCCTGAGATCATGACCTGAGCCAAAGGCAGAGGCTTTAACCCACTGAGCCACCCAGGTGTCCCTCATACTATATTTTTAATAGACTCTTGTACACCATGTATCACCAAACTTTAAAATTTTAATTTTCTTAGATATCAAGTCCAGTGGGAAATCTCATGAAGCTAGTCTTTTTAAAAATTTGGAAGGGGTTTTCCAGAGTAAAATTAAATTACATTAGCTAATATAATTGTATTTATTTGGAAGTTAGGGCCTCCCAAAGGATTTATTTCTGTATAAAATAAGAGTAATATTTGATTCTCAGGAGATTCTGAAGAACGCTTTTTAAAAATCTGAAGTTTTTAAAAATTCATTTAACAAAATTAGATAAAGAGAAGAGGTAGTGCAGGGGAGGGACTAGGGAAGAGAGGTGAGTAGAAAGAAATAATGTTACCAATAGTTGTGTTCAGTTCATGCGTGGCTGGATACAATTTTCATGTAACAATGAAGTACTTGTTCTTTTCTTTAACACTGAAGTTTTTACATTACCTTCTATAGTAGTTCTCAAATTTGTCCTTCATAATTTTTACATACTTAATTATTCTAAACACATATCCATCTGGCGGGATACAAATAATTAGTATCCAAAATGTTTCCATCAAGATGGTATTAATTTTACAAGATGAGGGACTCATCCTGTAGAGTTGCACAAGACAGGGCAGGAGAAAGGAAGCACAAAGACTGATAATTGACACACCAGCTCAGTGCAATCCTATTTCTAATGAGCCATAACCTTTACAGAAACGAAAACAAAGTCACTAGATTGGAGAGGTTTGTCTCTATAAATGGCACACGATTCTTACAACGCCCTTTTGCTCTGACTGTGGATTCCCCACATACCTTACAGATCTGCAGTTTTTAATCCAAAATAGTCTTGTCCACTTAGAACGGCTGTGCTACGTAAATGAACAGTATCAATAATTGAAAGTTGAGATCTCTGTGTTTTAAAGCATTGTTTTTAAGCATTGATTTTTGTCAATTACTATATTAAATCGGGTGCAATTTAATTGTTTTTCTGAAAGTAATCCCTTCTTGAATTAGCTGGCTGTGTAGCATTCCTAGAACCTCCAAGCTTAGGCCCTGATGGTGTTTCTTGGCGTGTGCCCACCCCACCCCCCCGCTGCCCATTCCACCAGAACTATGATTTAGGCAGAGCAGAAATATATTCACTTTAAGCAATACAATAGAGTAAATGGCTGTGTCCACACTGCGATCACTACTAGTACCTAGAGAAGAGTATTACAGAAGAATGACTCCTGGAGTTGGAGACACTTTTGTTCAAAACTCTTCCTACTTCATCTAGTTTTATCACCCCAATCCCTATAAAAATTTTGTATTCATATTCACTATAGAAGAGTTCTATAACCTGGAAGATAAAATTAACAGAAAATAGCTTGAATGTTCTGTCAGATCATACACTAATAGTAAAATACTCTCTTAACTAACTTAGAAAATTACTAGTTGCCAAAAAGATTGTCAATAACTTACAGATTTTAATATTTAGTGTTGCTCTACAATGCAGTATTTCATTTTGTTGTATAAACAAAGATATTCAAAATTTACTATATTACAGTTCTAATTCAATGTTACTAATCTGGTGTTCTGAAAGTCTCTTTTGGAATGTTCCAACTGGAAAAATGTTAACTGAGAGGCTAATTTAACTGTGTCATTACCATAAGACAGCCCGCAATGACTCTTGCTATACAAATAGAAGTAAAGACAGATGTTATTTGCATTGGTTTTATTGAAATAGTTTTAAATAAGATATAATACAGTACAGGAATTGAAGAAATTAATAATGAACACCACCGAGTTCCTCTAATGCATGCAATATTATGTAATATTCATAAGGTTCAGAAATTACGATAAAAGAAAATTAATATTTCATTATGTACTTATTCTAACATTTATTTAATTCATTCCAAAAGCATGCCTGCTCAAATATCTAATTTGTCAAGAGAACTACGAGATAGTAAAACACACATACACACGCACGCACGCACGGAACTATCTGATTTTTCCTCAAGGATCACACAATCTACTTAGAAGTATAAGGTCACACAGACCACACAGACCGAAGGAACCAGAAAACAAGCCCACATACTATCTAAAAGACATGATGTCTAACTAATCAGGCTTGAAAGTGAAGTTTTTTAGTTCTCTCCCTCATTCCATGACACCTCAAATGGGGGAACTAATTAAATTTGTTTTCTTCATGATTAGCGATGCTGTCCTCATTCTGTGATACCCATGTGCTTAGGTATTTGGAGCAAATGCAAGACGTTCTAAAACTGTTATTCCAAAGGTCACCCGTTAGGGCAAGGGGGGTCACCCGTTGGTGCAAGGGGGTCACCCGTTAGGGCAAGGGTCAGGAAACTTTTCCTAAAAAGAGCCAGCTGATATTTTAGATTTTGCAGGGTACAGAGTCTCTCCTGCTCCGCTTCTGCCATCGGAGACAAAAGCAGCTCCTGACAACCCAAGGGCAAATTGGAGTGGCTGCGCTTCAGTAAAACTTAACAGACAAAAACAGAACTGGCTCGCCAGCTGGAGTTAGGGAACCCTTGGTCTGCTGGATCACCCGGGTCCTGATCTGATTTCATATCCCAGTTGGCTAGTGGGTGAGGAAGTCTCTTCTCTAACTATAGTTATTTCCTAACCAGATAGTTATTGTCTAGCTAAGCAAGAAACCCACGTCTTTGACTTGTATATGGCTTTCTGGCAGCTTCATTTCTTTTACACTTTTGCTTCACGGCTGGGCAACTGATTGATCCCACTTAATGGAGTGGGTTGAAGCATGGGATCATTTCATCACTGAATCTTGCTTCTAGGTTTACCAACAGTTGGCCACTCACCGGTGGAAATCTTTGTCGAGCAGGTGACCCTCTGGTAGCTTCCTGAGTATCAGATCCCTTAGCCTTTTCCCCAGGATATTTTGTTTTTCCTACCAGCTTCTCGCTTGCTTCCCAAATTGTACCCAAGTCTTGCCATTTTCTTCTGTAAATCACCTCTGCTCAAACATCAAAGATAGCCACCCCACATAATAAACCTTAAGGGATGAAAGCCCCTATTTTTCCAGAGCCTGTGCTAAATGCTCTACATACATAAGGGATTTAGCACAGAGATAGGTATCCAGGATAGTGTTTCACCCTTTCCCAGACCTCAAGGAAAACAAACCTAAGATTCGAGGAAGCCACAGGTCTAACCAAAATATAACTGCAGTGGCTTTAGTGAGTCTCCCATGACTGAAGACTACAAAAGAAGGGGTGTGTGTGCGGAGAGTGAGGACTGGGAGAGAACAGGAACAGGGAACAGGAGCTCTCTGGAACAGGGAGCCCACCAGGAACAAGGACCAAGGACGGGTCAGAAAAGACTCAGCAAAGGGCTCTCTTGGAATCTGTGTCTTGGTCCCCACATAAACACTCCCAATAGTTACAC
>RCUC01137697.1:0-11642 GCA_003697995.1 Taxidea taxus jeffersonii
TTTTTTTTTAAAGAATAAAGAACTCTTAACACGAAGTTCCAAGGATTTAATGGTTCTAAAAAGAACATCTTAACTCTGAACACTCCTTGGAAAAGTTACATTCTTAAGGGAAGTTTCAGGGAGAGTGACTGTTCTCCATTTGGGAGTCACTGATTGGATGAAGTGGTCATTGCAACAGTTAGAAGTTAGGTGAGTATAAAAGGTATAACAATGTGCCCAGGTGATATTGAAATCCAGCTCTAGTGATTTCCATTAGGAATATAGTTTTGTCATGCTGAGTGGTATGAATAGAAACAGTATCAGTAGAAAAATAAACAAACAGTATGAATAGAAATCAATATGAAAAGAAAAGTGTATGTTATTTGTATCCCCATGTTGATAGGAGCTAGGTATGGTACTAGATATAGTGTCTGGGCAGACCCAGCTTTCCTGACTCCTGACACAGACTTCTTTCTAACCCATCCCTTACAGAAAAAGGCAATGAATGACACTGTATGTGTTTCATTGTGGGGGATCCCAAAACCAGCTCCTATAATAGCAGAGAGCATCACCAGGCAAAGAACTCCATAGGAAGACCACGGAGCCTAGGAAAGAGGCCCCTCTAAACTTGCCCCCATGGATTTATGCAAATGTAATTAGGAGCTGGAGCAAAGTAGTGTAACTGCAAGTTGATTGCTTGAGAATCCCTGGCATTTAATATAACTGCAGATAGTCTCAGGAAGCTAGGGATTTATCTTTCTGTCCTACGGAGGAGGAAACAGAAGTGCCCAAAAGTTCATCATGAATCCAGTATGAATCAGCACAGGCTATAAATGCACACCACGTGGATTAGACATACAGAAATGAAAAATTGCAATAATGACCAAGATAATGGGAAAACTTACACCAGGGATGCCCGTTGTCCCTGTTGGTCATGTGGCCTCTGTGTGCTAGGTACTTGGGGTGGTATTTCATGCCAGCTTAGGAAAATCATCAGGGCAAGATACTATCTTAAGACAGCATTTCTCAAGGGATGTACTGGGACCACCAAGCTTCAGAATCATCCAGGGATTTTGTTAAAAATACAGATTCCTGAGTGTGACTGAAGACCTACCAAAGCGGAATCCCTGGAGGTGAGGGTCAGGAATCTGCATTTTAACATGCTCCCCAGACGATTCCTTAAAACGCCAAAGTGTAAGCACTACTAAGTTCATCAAAATCCTCATAAGGAGGAATTAGCCATTAAAACCAGGTGTTTACTCATATGATGCCTGCACAATATGTGGGTTTGTAAACGTAGCTATTTCGTTTTGAATTCACTGAGCCCCGTGTCCCGCTTATCCCACAGTGGGGGCCCAATTAGTCTCCATATGTCCTTCTACAGCCCTTGCAAAGGCCAGAGTTAAAAGAAACCCCCTTGACCAACAACCAGGGGCATCTGCCTCTAAGTTGGAAATATTTTACAACACAGAACCACAGCAGAAAGGAGCAGGTCACCTTCTTGTCTCTTCCATTTTCCACCCTAGCCAGAGTTCCCCTCATTCAACAAATGAGACCCTGTAGGGCTGGCAGAGAGGAAATTGCTTCACCAAGAGCGACTCGGGGAAATTAGGGCCTCCCTACCTGGGAGGCATCAAGAGACAGTGGATGAGCGCTGAGAGAAAGAGACAAAACGCCCATTCCAATAAGGAAACGGCTTTAATCTATCAAACTAATTCTCCTTCTTTCAGAGAGAGAGAACACGAAATTGCACAAAATGATTTACGGAATGGTGCCCAGTCTGATCAGCATGGGGCCCAGAGCTCTCTGCACTTAGTATGGAAGGTAGAAAGCCCATTTGAATATTCTTTAAAAAAAAAAAAAAATCCCAACATGGAAAGGGAAAAGAATGCGTTTGTCTCTTCCAAAGATGGAAGTTTGGGGGAAGTGCACGTTTGGAGGACATCACAGAAGAGATGGGAGCTTTCTGGGGGCGTGGAGAGCCCCTGATGATCTGGGAGGATGGCATTTTCATTCCTGCCCCTGCCATTTCCCCAGCTCTCTGTCTCCCCGGAGCCTACAGGTTAAGGTCTAATTCCTCAGTTAGGCATTCAAGTCACTTGAGCGTCTAGACCAGGGATCAGTAAACTTTTTCCGTAAAGGGCAAAATGGTAAATATTTTAAGCTTTGCCTGCCCTAGAGTGTCTTTCTCAACTACTCCACTCTACCTTTGTCACCAGAAAGCAGCCATACATAATACATAAATGAAACAGAGTGACTATTTTCCAATAAAACTTAATTTGTGGGCATGGAGACTTCTATTTCATATAATTTTCATGTATCACAAAATAGTGTTCCTCTTTCTTTTTCCAGCCATTTAAAAATGAAAAAGAAAACATGCTTAGTTCTCCAGCTGTATCAAAACAGTCAGTGGGCCAACACGGCCCTCAGGCCATAGTTTTTAAACCCCTGGTCTATAATCGGCTTGCATTTCTCACCTTATCTTGTGCCGCTTCAATACCCAGGGCCGTCTGTTCCCTGCACAAGCCCCTTCATCTCCAGATTCTCTACCACCCCCTATTCTTTCTGCCAGGATCATCTCTCTCTTCCCTTCCAAGCGTCCTCCTGGTTCCTCAAGCCTCCATCTCATCGCTTCTTCCCCGGGGCACCACCCTCCCCATCAAGAAGTGACTTTCCCATGCATACTTTATCTGTGAGTCTTATCTCCCATTCCTGACGCTAAGCTACTTATAGAGAAAACAATATCCAACAGTTCCAATCATCCTACGATTAATCCCTCCCATCAAACCTCTGAGGTAGGCACTGTCATTATCCCCAATTTATGACCATGTGAATTGTATCTTAAAGAGGGCTGTTAATTCGCCAGAGGTCACCCAGTGACTAAAAGACAGAACAAGGGCTGTGCCCCAAGCATCAGATGCAACCCATATTTTTAACCCCAGCGTTGCGCTCCCCCAGAGGAGACCTCATGCCTTCTAAATTACATACTGCACATTGTTTGAAAAATAGGGGTGTTCACTATGTGTTCATTCAAATGAATGTTAAGGCTTATCTCATTTATGAAGTCCTGGGAGATTACTAGTAGGCAAGGTCCTGGACACCCATGAGAAATGACATAATAGCTAACCATCTGACTTAAGAGAGGACAGTAAAAGCAGAGGATGGTAAACATCAACCCAGTGAGCTCACAAAGCACAGAAGTCTAGTGCAGGGTCTGGTGGCCCTGCTTATGCCAATGTCCCCAAGAGTGTTGCCTTGTGGTAACACCATACAGTATGGGATGGTCGTAGGGGCAACACTGAGTGTTTGGAAGATGGTAGAATCAAGGGACTGCTTACAAATAGGGGAATTATGTGATCTGGTTAGATGATACCCCACCAGGTGGTCTGTTTTTTTTTGTTTGTTTGCTTGTTTGTTTCCTCCCTCCTCTTTCTTCCTTTTTCCCTCCCTCCTGCTTTCCTTCCTTCCTCCTCCCTCCCTCTCTTCCTACCTTCTAAAATTCCCTGTGTTTGGGGAATCTGGGTGACTCAGTCAGTTGAGCATCTGACTCTTGATTTCAGCTCAGGTTATGATCTCAGGCTCCTGGGATTGAGACCCACATCCGTCTCCACGCTCAGCGGGGAGTCTGCTTCTCTCTCCCTCCCTCTCTACCTTACCCTGCATGTGACTGTGCATTCTCTCTCCTTCTTAATAAATATTTTTTAAAAAATTCTCTGTGTTTGAATAGTTTGGCCCATATTTGTCTAACTACCTCAACTCCAGAGAACCACCTACTCCCTGAGAATAATGGGGAGTGAGCAGTGTTTCTGTCTCATAATAATATTTCTGTGAGGACTCTTGTTTTAGCTGCTACTCTGAATCTTCTGACTTGGCTGGGAATAGTCTCCTGTTTTCTGTGGATTCACATGTGCACATTGGTATGCACAAACCAACTAACATTTACTCAGTTACTAGTGTATGCAAGATCCTGTGCTGTGATACTGATGTGGAATTGACAACGAAGACAGTGGTAGCCCTCAGGGAGCTTACAATCCGGGAGCAAATCCAATACTGATGCAGCTTGCGACATTTTTCTCACATCCAATAGGAAAGAAGAAAGACATACTGTGGAGCAAGTAAAAAGTAAACAAGCTCTCCTCCTATAAAATAGCTTCGGTTTTCACATATATTCTGGATTCCCTGGATCATGTCTCATTCTCTACCATCTCCAATCTGGAAAGAGGAAAGTGATTTCTAAACTCAGCCCAATACCATCTTGGAGTCTCCTGGTATTTGGTTTGGTTCCCACTAACCTTGTCCAAGTCTTTCCTTTCACTGCAGGCTGGCATGCACTGTCCCTTCTCTCTTCGGAATCTTATCCTGATGCATTCTCATTTCTGGATTTCCTGCCCCCGTCTCTCATATGGCACCCAACCAGACGAAAAGAAACAGCAGTCCCTACTGTGAGCAGATACCACATATCAGCAATCCCACACTCGTGCCTTTGGTGAATATTCAGTGAGCATTTACTCACTGTCAGGCACTGTGCCAGGTAATGGGGGTACAGAGATAATGATAATCCGTGTTCTAGAGACTTTTGTCACAGATAGGTACAATCAGCCCTACATGATAAGCTCCGTAATCCATTGAGCACACACTTCCAAACCTTTCTTCCTAGCAGCCCCTGGTCTAGGGTCCAGGTCTCTGGGGATGAATAAGACAAAGTCAAAGTCCTTCCTCTGTGGAGCCCCCTGTGACACGGTGACATGTGGTAATCCTTGAAGCCATCGTCCACAAATACTCCAGCTCTCCTTCCAAGCACACAGTAGCACTGCTCTTCCTGCCTATTTGAAGTCTGCAGGGTGACTGGATTCACCTCAGCCAATGAAACATGGGGGGGAAGTGACATGTGCCACTTTCAGGCAAAAGCCTTTCAAATGATAGAGGCTCTTAGGAGGGATGGGGGAGGGATGGCTTTGGACAAATGACTCTGCCTTGCTGAGTTTCGCCTTCCTGGTCACTGAAATGGGCATAATATCCACATTGGGGGACTTCTATGAGGACCAGAAGATACCATAAAGTCCAAACAGTTAGCGTAGTCTTGTTCGTGACATGAGGACTCGGGGTTACAAGTAACAACAAGTAACCACAAAGTCTTAAAATACTGCCAGCAAAAACCAGGGAAATCAACTTGCTTACACAACTGGGAAGTCTGAGGGACAGAGCTGACTTCTAGGATGGCTGGATCCAAGGAGGTTATGTCTGTAGGTCTTTCTTTCTTACTCCCAACCTAGCTCAACTCTTGTTGGCTTCCTTCCCGGACAGGTATCTTGCACAGGCTGAGTAAGACCTCTGGGCAGCTCTGAGCTAACATGCTTGCAGAGCAAGAAGGTTCTCCTTCAACATCTACGTCAGCAACCCTCCCCCCTAAAAACTCACTCTGCCTCCAAACAGAGCGGGAGGAAGGGGCAAGGAGTGCCCTTTGGGTATCCTGAGTCACCTTGTTAGGGCCACACAATTGGCAGCTGCCGCAGAGGTCCCTGTCGGTGAGAGGGGTCTGCTCTCCAGAGAGGAGCTCCTTCCAGAAACAACTGAGAGACAGCTACTATGTGGATGGCTCCGGGAAGGACAAAGAGTGAATCTAATGCGATACAGCTTTATGAATCACGGAATGCAGAAAGAAGAAAAATCTATTCTTGCTAGAGCACTGAGTGATGTTTCTGTGTGTGTGTGTGTATGGGTATGAATGTGTGTCTAGGTGTATATGGGTGCATGTGTATGTGTTTGTGTGTGTACATATGTGTATGAGTATGCATTGTGTTTTTGTGTGTGGGAATGTGTATGGGTGTATAGGTACATTTGTGTACATGTATAAGCATACGTGTGTGTGCATGTATTTATGGGTGTGTGTGTGCATGCATGAACATGGCCATGCATGTATGCATGTGCATGTGTGTTTATGTGTGTGCACATATCTATTGGTGTATACATGGGCATGTATGGGTTTGTGTGTATGTGTGTGCACATGTATGTGTAATACATGTGTGTGGGTACATATGTGTGGGGTGGGTGTGCATGTGTGCACGTGTATGTAGCTATGTATAAGTGTGTATATATGGGTGTGTGTAAGTGTGTATGTGTTTGTGTGTATAATTTTGTGTGTACATGCATGTGTAGGGGTCGGTGTATGTGTGTTCAAGGAAACATGTGTATATGAGTGTGCATAGGTCTGTGTGAGCATATGGGTGTGTATATAAGTGTGTGCACGTGTGTGCATGTTACAGGGGTGAGGGGTGAGGTGATGTGTTTGTGCATGTGTGTATGTGGGGAAGGGCATGGGGGAGGCGGGCAGGAGCTGGAGGGCAATGAGACTAGCCAGGTAAGCTGGAGTCAGAGGATTCAATGAACGTCCTGCAGGGCTGGGTCTTAAACCATGAAACCGGTAATGGAAAAGCCTTTCTGGAATTCTAAAACATCTGCAGCCTACCAGCAGGCAGCTCTGCAGACATCACACTGTCTTGGAGCTCACTGTCATCCAGAGACATAAAAACGAGCAAGAACAAGAGGATAGAGGCTCTGGAAAGCTCGGACCCCACCCAGGCCCTGGCAGTTTCCCATGGGCCATGCTGCCCTGGGGGCCATTTTTGATGGTGACACCAGCTTTCCAATAGCACCTGACTTGCTGGCCTCCGCTCTCATTCTATTTCATTAAAAGTGTCAGTGGGAGGCCAACGCTCTGTGTCCTACCTGCCGGTACAGCAGCCGGGAGCCACCGGGAACAGAGTGAAGAGAACACTTTGGGTCCAGTCTTTTTACAGCACTGAGAGTCTGCTGCCTGAGAATGTGAGGGTCTGTTGCACAAAGGAAGATAATATGATGACTGCACAAAAACAGGAAGCCATTTGATCAAGCATAGGGCAGAAGCAAGACCAGAGTATGGGATCCAAGCAGCCCGAGACCGAATCTCAGCTCTACATCCATCTAGCTGTGACCACAGGAAGGTGCCTTCATGTTTCTGAGCCCCTTTCTTCACCTACAGTTGGGGACAGACACACCTTATTACTGTGAAGCTCAAACAGGAACCAGGTACCACACTCGAAGCTTCGATTCCCCGGTGGCTTCTGGAGTTCACACAGGATAACTCCTAGCCCCCACCCAAAAGTCTCCTTCTCTCTGAAACTGTCCAGGACTCCACTGTGTGGGTGGGGGTCTCCACTCTACAATAGCCTGTCCTCCCTCAGCAGCCCTTCCAGTCCCCACTCAGCCACTAACCTTGGGAAGTCTTGTCCCTTGGAGTGTCATTTTTGCCTTCTAGAAGGTGAAGTTTGGATACATCAGGGCTCTCATTTGTGACCCAAGGGTCCATGTACTTTGTTCGTCCATACAGAGTTTTGTAACATTGGAATACGGACAATTGGAGGTATAACACGCACTGCCTGGGTGACCATAGTCCTTGCCTCTCCTGTGTGACAACTCAGCAACCTTAACACATGCCGGTCACCCCACTGGCCCCCGTGTGTGTGTTTGACCTTCTGACCTGTGGGCTCAATCATTTCAATGACTTTCCCAGCCCGGAAGTTCTAGATTCAGTGCTGCTGTTCTCCCAAAGGAATGTCATTTCTCCCAAAGGAATAGTCATTTCCATCTTCATGCCCACTCTTCCTTTGGCCTCTCGCCCTAGAATGTCTGACTTTCTACTCTTCCACTCCTTCCTGGATTCTACTCATCCGTGACAGCTTTCATCCTCCCCAAACCAACTCATTCTATGTTTCTTGAAGAGCCTTCCTGCAGCCAATCCTAAATCACAGTGTTCAGAGGATGTGAACAGCAGCTACTTTAGGAGGCTTTCCTTAAAGAACCCTATCCTGGTTTCATCAATCAGCTAATAGTTGCCATCCTCAGTGTGCACACTCTGTGCCATCCATGTGCTGGAGAGTCTTACCTGCTTCCATATAGGTGCTCCAATGACGTAACAGCCCTGACATGAAGGCACTGTACCCATTTTACAGATGACATGATAGAGTTTCAGAGAGGCAAATTAATGGGCCCAAAGACACACAGCTTGTAAGTGAAAGAGTGGAGATTTTAAATCAGGCTCGCTGATTTTTTTTTTCTGTTACAGAGTGCAATGTCATAATAATTTCAAAAGTTAAATCCCGTATCCATCAGACAAATGCACATATCTCAGTTCACAAAGGGCCTTCTCAACCACTCTTTTGATCTTCGTGGCAGCCCCTGGCTTTGAGAGGGCAGAGCTAATTCTCCCATTTTGCAGATGAAGAAAGAAAGCAGGCAAACAGAATTTCCTCTCCACCCTGAAGCAGTACTGACTGTGCCCTGAGATTTTAGAAAAAGAAAGAAACAAAGAAAATCCCCCCTCCTCCTCAGCTTGGGGCTGGCATTAGGGGCAAGATTGAATTTATACCGATCTGCAAATATTTTCCTCTTAAGTGACCATTTTCACCAGACATAAATTGGACTGAATTGCCTCTACCTGCCGGAGCTGGAAAACTCGTCTCTATAAATTGATTCCTTAACTCTGCCATCCTCCTGAAACAATTAGCCGCTCTCTGACAGCTTCCACCTCTCTGGGCATCAGCCAGTGAGTGGGTCACCAACTTCCACCTCTCTGGGCATCAGCCAGTGAGTGGGTCACCAACACCCACGTTTTTCTAGAAGGTGGTCCACTTCTTGATGCTGTTCTTTTCTGGTCCCAGAGCACAACATAGTTCCACTTCTATGCATTCACCCACTGCAGATTCCTCCTGCCTCTGCATCTGGGAAGCACCCCCAAAACAGTTCTTGGCTTCTTCCACATACTCACCACCTCTACTCTGGCTTAGGACCCCCACAACCCCCATCTGGTTCTTGCTTCCCAGCTATTCTCCCCACCTTCCCTCCAATCCACCTAGTCTTCAAATGGTAGCCAGGGTGAGCTGTCTGGCCAGGGGTAAGATGGCAATTACCCATCTTCTTTAGTCCCTCCCCCCTATGGAAGGAGAAGTCCTTATTCTCAACTCAAAATGGGGAAGAGGCTCCAGTCTCCACTTGAGATGAGACAATAATGTATCTTCCTTCTCCTGGAATGGGGAAAGACTCAGACATATACTTCAGAGCTACCGTTTATTTAACACTAACTGCATACACTCTGGCTGAAGCAGCGTACATGGAGACTTCCCCAGCACACCTGCAGGATCTGTCACCTTCCAGGCAGAGGACTGGATATTTTTTGTTTGTTCCCTCGGGTCCTTCTCACCTTCCTCTAGTTGGCTCTGTGCCCTTGGAGCTGGCCTCTCTGGTCCAACTGAGTTTGGGTTCAGCCTATGCATTGGAAGACAGTGAGGGCAGAGTAATCAGCACCTCCCCCAACCCCAGCCCAGCTCCACACCACCCTCAAAAAGTTCCTTCCTTGTGGCCAAACCCACAGCTCCTTAGAGCACCCATCTCCTAGGTCATGGCTACTCTGTCCAAGTTCTGGTAACTGCTCCCTCCCTTGCCCCATAGCCTGGCTGATTCACTATCCACCTTCCTTGCCCATCCTTTTATGAAGAGACCCTGCCTTGCCTCTCCTTTGTCACTCCCATTAGTGTGTGTCATCTGTTTCCTGCTACACTCTGACTTCCAGAAGAGGGGGAACGGGGGGGTGGGGCGGTTGTTGGTCATAGGGTACATACCTGCAGCTAGAAGATAAGTCCTGGAGGCATAATGCACGGCATAGTGATTAGAGTCAACAATACTGCATTATACACTTCAAAGTTGCTAAGAGACTAGATCTGCAATGTTCTCACAACAGAAAAGAAAGGATAATTATGTGAGGCGACAGCAGTGTTAGCTAACACCAGGGTGCTCATCAAACTGCAGCATGTAAGTCTAACAAACCAACATGTAGCATGTCTTCAACTCACATATTTGACATGATACATAGTGACATATTGACCAATTACAGATTGGCTGGTCATATGCCACTTATAGCTCAAAAAATAAGTCAATAAACAAATATAAAAAAAATAGCATGGGATCCTGGGCAAGCCACACACACCCATCCCGAGTCTGAAGATGGTCTTTTGTCTAAGGGGGATGGCCCCAGCAGGACCATGAGAGAACGAAGTGCATACCTGTGTGAGAATCCCCTGGAACAGTGTCTGGTTTCTAGAAAACCCCCCAACATGCTAGTTGTTCTTTTTTTTTAATGTCTTTTTTTTTATTTAAGCTTTTTTATTTAAACATATAATGTAGCCCCACCACCCTCTCCCAACCCCTCTCCCCCCCTCACCTCCCTCAGTTTGTTTTATGACATTAAGAGTCTCTTTTGGTTTGTCTCCCTCCCAATCCCATCTTGTTTCATTTTTTCTTTTCCTACCGCCTTAACCCCCACCCCCTTGCTAGTTGTTCTTTATGTTATTATGTTACTTATGTTCTATATTCTATTACGTTATTTATCATACATCAGTAATGAAGTGCTTCGTCCATTTTACAAGCAACCTACAAGATATGACTTCTAACAGAATTCCAGTGACGTGTAAGGTCACCCAGTACTTAGGTCCAGAATTCAAATCCAGAGCTGTCCGACTAAAAGCCCAGATTTTCTCCGGGGAGGTCAGGCACTGAACTGGAAGCACGGTTGCCCTCCTCCAAGATGCTAAGAAAGAAGCAGTGCTTTCTCTGGTGCCTTCGAGGAAAGCCATGTTCTCTGTGAGGCCTCACAATGCACCTGGTAATCACTCTCTGGACACTGAGCTGGGAGGGGGCCTCCTTGACCCCTGCAGGCAATCAGCTTAGCCCATGAAGCGTGAGATTTAATTACCCTTATCTAAGCTTAAATAACTATAAATGTTATTGTTGGTCACACGAATTACCTTGCCCTTTGAAAACACCCAGCCATTTCCCTGACTCCTTGCTTTCCTCAGGCAGGAAACAATACTATTAATGTCACAGGAGCCCACCGCTATTTGCACCCAGATGCCATGCAGACTGTTTGTGTGACATTTTGGAGGACCCAATATGCAGCTTTCTGTGTGTCAGCTATTGGCAAAGAAAGGCATTTCTTAGTGGCGGCCACCCAGGGAAAGAGAGGGAGAAAGAGCTGATGCCCTTAATTGGCCACTCAGTGGCTGGAAGTTGCCAGGAAAGTTGCTTCACCTCTCTGGTCTTTTAGCCTGCTGCCTGTCCTCAGCCTCTGCATTAGTGGAAAGTGGGAAGTCCGCCATGTCAAGTGCATGGCAAAATGAGAAATGTTGGCATGAGGATTTGGACTCACCCAAGAGCAAGAGCTGGGAGGAAGTCCAGGCCACTGTGTACAGCACTGGGAGACAGTGTAGCCTGGTGGCTAGTGCCCAGTCTTTTTTTTTTTTTTTAAGATTTTATTTATTCATTTGATAGACAGAGATCACAAGTAGGCAGAGAGGCAGAGAGAGACAGAGGAGAAAGCAGGCTGTCCGAAGAGCAGAGAGCCCGATGCGGGGCTCGATCCCACGACCCTGGGATCATGACCTGAGCCGAAGGCAGCGGCTTTAACCCACTGAGCCACCCAGGCGCCCCGGCTAGTGCCCAGTCTTTACCAGTAGATGGATTGGAGAGCAATTCCCAGCATCCCAGCATGACCAGGTGCCAACTATATGATCTGAGCATATTGCTTCTCTTCTCTACGTCTGTCTGTCCGTCTGTCTGTCTGTCTCTCTCTCTCT
>RCUC01137698.1:0-19294 GCA_003697995.1 Taxidea taxus jeffersonii
CACACACATTCACGTCCTCACATGTTCTCACCTGCACCATGCTCACACTCATGCTTGCACACTCACACAGCACGTGGGTTATGGGGGCAGGACTGAAGGCACACTGAAGACACGAGGGCAGGATAGTTCCAGTGTCCTGGGCTGAAGGGTACATGTGTGTCTGGCCTGGAGGGGGGAGAGGAAGGGGGTCTACGGAAAGTGGACATAGGGACCCACTCATTTGCTATTGCCACCCCGGGTGCTGCCCACCTGCTGAGCCCCGTGGCTGAGGACACCTTTGGGTCTGAGCGCCAAGCCCCGTGTCTTACCCACTGTGAGCATGGCCTCCTCCAAGGAGCCATGGGTCTCACTCTGGATGCTGTCCTCAATGCTCTTGCCGGCGATTTTCTCATATTCCTCAAACACTGCGGAGAGACATCTTCTCTTGCGGGATATACAGATCTCAGGGTGACGCCCCCAGCATCTCAGATCCGAGACTGCACATCCATGTGTCACCCTGGACCTCCATCAGGGAAAGGGTCCAAGTCTCACTGGCTCTCTCCCCAGCATCGTGACCAGATGAGGACGTACACTGGATGGCCTGTGTGAAGGGATGGGCTGTGCGGCCAGGGCCCCCCCGCTAGAGCCCGACAGTGCCTCCCCCAGCCCTGTACCTCTCATCAGGTGTGTGGCACTGCGTGTGCACAGGATGGTGATGAATTTCATCTCATCTGTCCCGTGAATCTTCTCGCCCGCCGCATACAGATCCTAGCATTGGGACAGCCACAAGAAGCCAGTGAAGGAGAGCAAGGAGGTGAGGGTCAGCCCTCACCTACCCACCAGGTCAGCATTCTCTTCTCTTGCTATCCCTGAGAGGTTAAAATCCCTTCTGGGTACAGGGCCAGAAGCTGCTCTGGGAACTCCCCTGCCTCCCCCTGGGGCTTTGCTCTGCCTCTGAGCATCTCTAAGCACTCTGCCAGCAGACCGAAGTATAGTGATTTGAATAGTCCCATCTGACCCCCAGGTTCGTGGGTTGTTCCTGCTAGAACAGAGCTTCACTGGAGCCCTCCCAAGTCACTCCCCTTCCTGTTCCTGACTCTCCCCAAACACTCATTTTCCTTCTGGAACCCCAGAGGGTAAAGGTCTGCAGAGAGCTGAGCTGGGTCCCAGCCTAGCCTAGTGTCAAAGAAAGCCCACATGGACAGAGGGGCTGCACAAGGCTTCCAGGCTTCAGCCCCCAGCAGATAGGGCAGGTGGCCCACCAGGTGGTAGCTGCTGAGAGTGTATGTACGTAGCCTCACCTGTGCATCTTGGACGGCCTGTCCTGGGTCCACAAAGCCACTCACATCATCCCTGCTGCCCTAGGAACAGAAGGGGAGGCATGTAAGGCAGGCTAGCCCAGCAGAGCAATTGGGGCAGAGGGGAAAGCCGGGCGGGAGGGCAGGCAGGGCTCGACTGCTTTTTGGCCATAGGGAATTTAGCAGTTTAGTTACCCTCTCCAGGGCCATATTTTGTCATCTATAAAGTGACAGTAGTAAGGGCTGCCTCGTAGGGAACCGGGGGATTCAGTGAGCTGAGGTGCCTCCCCCAGCCCTGTACCTCTCATCAGGTGTGTGGCACCTGGCAGAGTGCCAGGCATGGGACATGGAGGGTAGGACCTACTGAGTGACATGGCAGTCTCCTCCCAGTTCTGGGGTGCCCCCTTGTGGCTGGGTCAGTGACATGCGGCGGTGAGAATCCTCCAGCCATGCTGAGAGGTATCCAAGAAGCCTGGTCACTGGGGCTCTACCCAGGCCCTGACCTCACCCCACCCCAGCTGCTCTCCCCAAGGACTGGTTCTTGGAGTCCAGCTGTTGGGGTCCTTCAGGCAAGGGGCTCCCAGGAGCCTGGGCTCCGATACCTGTAGGAGGCACACGAGGATCCTCTCCAGGTAGCCACTGGTGTCTCCTCGGATGTCTTCCTCCAGGCTGGACCCATAGTCTGCGGGGAAAACAGGACCATGAGGCATGGACTGGCTTCCCTCCTCCCAGCCCGGTTCCCCACACTTCTCCCAGTTCAAGCCATCTGGTAGGGACAAGTCATCGGAGTGGTCACACTGCTCCCGGGTCTGAGTGGCAGGTGCTCCACCACCTGGTGGTCATTCAGAAGGAGAACATAAGGCTGCCAGCATAGCTCGAAGCACAGAGCAAGGTCAGGTCGAGAGCTCCGCAGGGAACTGCTGAAGGAGCTCACTTCGTTTTTGGTTTGGCAAAGCCAGAACCTTCAGGCAGATTGTCTGTCGGGCAGACCACATGGAAGCCAGACTGGCCTCTGGTCACCTTGCATCCTGTAGGCTCCATGACAGCTGGCCTGTGGTCTGCAGCCCGCACTGCAGCAGGGCCCTGCATGGTCCCCAGGGGCAACCTGTGCCTGGCCAGGAAGGAGCCAGCCCCATCCAGTGCTGACACAGCCCGGGACCCACAGTGCCATGCCCTCGAGGGGCAGAGAGTTTAGGGGTACATGTCTCTCCCCTCGTAGACCGTGGGCTTCAGGGGGCATAGAGACCATCAGACCACAGGACTGGGCATACAGCAGGTGCTCAGCACCCATGTGTAGAAAGGCCCAGAAAGGGTCTTTTCCAGGGAAGGCCCAGTGCTTGTCCCTCATCCCCTCTCAGGCTGCCAAAGCTTGTGGCTATTCCCAAGTGAGCTCTTATGTCCAGGCCCCGTGTCTTCTCTTACCCTCCTCATAGACCTTCATTATCTCCCGCAGCTGGTTCTTGGTCCGAGAAGCCAGGATTTCAATGATGACACCCTCTTTGGTCCCCAAGCCCTGTGGACAAAAACCTCTGTCTGCTGGAGAGTTCAGCCGGGCTTGCCTGCTCTGTCCCTTCCCTCCTCTGTCAAGAGGCAAGAGGAAGAGCCTCAGGAAGAACTGGTCAGTGTGCTGCCCCCCTCTGATGGGGGCCTCTGCTGGAGGGTGTTACTAGGGGAAGTCGCCTGTGTTTGTCTCCAGGGGCAGATCCTGGGGGCAGGGGATGCAATGGGAGAGTTCTGTCTCAGCTCTGCCCTCCATGCTGGGTGGTCTCCAGCACATCACTCCACCTCGCAGAGCCTAGGGGTCCTCATCGGACCTTGGGGGTAAAGAGCTGGCCCAGCCCAAAGGTGGATTGGAGAGAACAGGTGGGAAATGCCAGGCGTGAACACCCAGCGAGTGCCCTTTCAACGGAGATGATTATAGTCGCTGGGACCTGACTCCCTCCTCATTCTCTCTGAGTGCTAAAGGAGCCATGGGAGTCATAAGAGATGACTGAGGGAAGAGGACGGCGAAGAGGTTGCAGAGGTCATCCTGTCATTCCTGCACACCTAGTGTGGCCCTGTTCTGAGAAGTGCTGATTCTAGCTTTCTGGTGGCTGCATGATGGCAGAAGCCAGCCCGTCTGGGTAGCAGGCTGTAGGCGCCCCGGGCTGGACCGTTCCAAAGGGTGGTTCATGGGGAGCTTGGAGGTCCCAGTGCCAGGCTCTCCTGGGGAACGTGTCCCCAGCTGCGGCCCAGCCAGTCCTTGTAACATTTCTGCCCTCCCACCAGCTACCTTCATGGCATCGTGCAGCTCCTTGGCTTCAAATCTGTATGGAGGGTACATGAGGGCCACGATGAGCCTCTCGAACTTGCCACTCAGCTCCGACTGCAAGGTCTCAGTGAGATCCTAAAGAAGGAAGAGCAATGATCTGGACATTGTGACCCCACCCCCCAGCCCCCCGCCAAGGGCAGGCAGCTGAGTAGCAGCCAGTCCTGGAGGCTCCAGAGGGCCTCTTGTGGGCTCTACCATGAGCTGGAGCTGGGGTTTCTGGGGCCAGCAGTGCAGTCTCTGTGAGCTGCATTACCCTTACCCGTGAACTGGAGACAGTGACTCCCGCCTTATACTACTGCTTAGGGGACCGGTGGAGAGATGTGCATGGCTCGACTCAGCTCTCACGGCCATGATGGGCACATTATAAGCCCAAAATATGTGTTTGTCATTGCTCACTATCAAATCCGTCATAGCCCGGGGGCGCTCAATAAATCCAGGCATGAATTAAGGAATCCATTTCATGTGGATCTGCTTCTAAGGGCACTGGTCTCCAAAAGGAGCCACAAGGCCATACCCTGCTGATCTGCACAGTATAGCTAAGGACCAAGGGCCTTGTTGGACCTGGATTTAAATCCCAACCTTGTTGCTTATAGGCTCTGGGATCTTGGGCAGTTACTCTTAGAGCTTATTCTTAGAACATCAATTTCCCTAATGATGAATGCAGGGAATAATGCACAGTTGTGAAGGTTAAGAGAAATAAATTAAGAAAAAAAAAAAGGAAGAAAGAAAGATGCACATTGACGCCCCTGGAATGTTCGGGCTTCATCATTCACCTTCCGACGTTCAGTCTCCAAACTAAGGACATGCAGTGGCAGAACCTTCTGGCAGCCGAGGCTATGTGTGCTTTTGTTTCTGTATTTAGGTAGTACCCCCAGTGCCTGGCTCTATCCTAGGGTGATAGAGGGAGGGAAGAGAGAAAAAGGGTGCAGCGCTTGTGTTCCCTGCCCCTGGAGCTCCCTCGAGGCAGAGGGAGCAGGCACAGACATGGAAGCTCTAACGTGAGAAGAGGGTGGACAGGTCACAGGACATAACAGAGCCTGGCCAGCTCCTCTGCTTGTAGGCAAGAGGGGGATTCCCAGGCTTTGGGAACAGTGTGAGCAAAGCATAGAGGCAGGGACACAGCTCAAGGATGGGGCATGGAGACAAGGTAAAGGAGGTCGGTGAGAGAGACGGGGTGGAGGGGTACAGCGGACTACAGAGGCCGGCCACCAAGCCAGGGGTGTGGGGAGCCATAAATAATGTAACCAGATAAAACACAGGATGGCCAGTGAAATTTTAACTTCAGATACACAACTAAGAATCTTTTTAGTATAAGTACGCCCTCTATGCCTCATGCTCTTAGAAGCTGGTCTCTAGCCAAAGGCCTGGTCCAGAACAAAGCTGCCTGCCAGGCTGTCTCTGGCCACAGCAGCCCCCCTAGGCTTCCAAGGAAAGCCTCCTGTCCCCCTTTTACCTTGCCAAATTGCGCCTTGAAGGACTTGGCAATTTGCTGCCGCTGAGCATTGCTTCTCTTCGTGAGCACATCGATGATGGCCTGCTCGTTGGTCCCTGCAGGGGTGCACAGTGTGAGCATCCCTATGGCCCCCAAGGGGGCTGAGGAGGAGGAAGAGCAGCTGCTGGGTGGCCAAGCAGTGGCACACACTGCATGGATAGCTCCCAGACCTGATGATGTTCATGATGTTGGTAGAACACCCAAGCAGAAAATCCATCCGTCCCTTCCCTGCCTCCCACCCACAAGGTGTTGGGGTGCTGCCCGAGGCCAGTCTCAGAGTGGTAGGTCTGAGGTGCCTCTGATCATCTGATCTGCCCTGGACATCCCCCAGGGCCTTTGATGCTCAGATAGGAGGACCTTCTACCCTGTCCTCCCTTGGGCTGATGGTGGCAGGCAAGTCAGGACTGAGGGCCCAGCAAACTGGATCTGAGTCCTGGCCCAGCAGCCTCATTGCCCAGAGCATCTGCTCTCTCCTTCGGGAAGTGGGGGTAATAGCAGAGATCTCACAGGAAACAGAGGTCATGAATATGCTGTCAAGGTTCATCTAGGAAGGACGGCAACCCCTTGCTTTGCTTCAGGAATGTGAGACTAGAAGGAGGCTGCCTGTGCCCAGCCCAAGCTGAGTGGGGAAGTCCAGCTCAGCCCCACAGGTCCAGAGTTCCCGAGGCCATTCTGTGAGTGTGAAAGCTCTGATGAGCGGGGTACAGTTGCTGACACAAGGATGCGCACAAGGCACGCACAGCCGATGGTGACCCCTTCCCTCCCTCATGACTCAGGGAGGTACGACCACTCTCTCTTCTCCAGCTGTGGGGGGTGGGGTGTAGACCAGTGCTGGGGTGGGGGCGCCTGTGTGCTTCTCTGGGTTGGGAGTCCGTCTCAGGAGCTCAGTGTCCCCTGGCGACCCCCCTCCAGAGCTGTGGGGCTCGTGGTCTTGAGCAGAGGGGCCAGACCCCAGAGAGGCCCATGGGCAGGTCTGTGGACGTCCACTTACCCATCCCCTTCATGGCTTTGTAGAGGGTCTCTGCGTCGGGGTCCGGGTTAAAGTGGGGGCTGCCCTTCACAGTAATCCCCTCCTGTTCCACCTGCAAAAGAGCCCAGGCTTGTTCCAAGTGGGAAGGCTGGCAGGGGTGGGTGGGTGGGGGGCAGATCACCAGCCCACCACGGCAGAGGTTTGGGTCCCTCCTGCCCCAGCCTGGCATGGGTCTCCTTGACGGTCTGCCTTGGATGAGGGGAGGCCTGAGGGGTCCTTCCTGGCCCAGGACTGTAGCTCCTGGATATGACAGTTACCAGCAGGTATGTGTCGAGGAAGGGGTGCCTGGGTCCACTTGGCGTTGAGTTGCCCTATGGCTCTTCCACTTCGGGGCTGTGGAAGCCTGGGGGGTGGGTGTGGAGAACCCCTGTGGCCCTTAGCTGCCTTGGCTAAGGGGAGGCCTGTCCTGTCAGCTTGGCCCTCAAGGAGGAAGGAGGGGCTCCCTGAGGAGGAGTGAGGCAGGACAGAGCTGGTCTGCATCCAGGGCCACCGTGAGTGGGGGGAATCTCATCCTACAGCACCAGGGCCAGCCCTGTGGAGCTGGCGTACACTGACCCTCGAAGGTGGCTGGCGCTGTGTCCGTGTGCAGACCTGCCACCCAGCCTTCAGTGTCAGGAGGAAGAAAGCACTGGGAGGAAGTCCTAGGAAAGGGGGCTGGCCCCAGAGAAGGCCAGCAGTGGTTTTATTGGGGTGACAAGGCACAACAGTGACCACGAGTGTGCTCCTGGCCACCCGGCTGTCTTCAGAAGGGTCCCCCAGTTTTCCCTGCCTCAGCCTCCTTGCCAGACCTGTCCCTGGATCTTTTGTGATAAGAGTCCCGTGGCTAGGGGGAGGTTCACTGGGGGTAACAGGAACTTGGGAGAAGGGGTGGAGACACCGCAGGGTGTGCGTACAGGGGGTATGAAGGGACACAAAGGGCAGGATGTCCTATGGGAGGTAGCTTTCTTGGGGTTAGGCAGGCTGCATCTAATCTCCTGGGGTGGGGTGGGGGGTCTGTGACTCAGGCCAGGCCCTCCGAGGCGTCAGCAGGGTAGGGAAGCTACCATTAAGTGAGAGTACTGTGAGAGACCATAGCCTGCCTGGCCTGGCTGTGAGGGGTTGCTGCTTTCCCCCTGGGCTCTGTGACTGTCATGTCACCTCCACAGAATGGCTCTTTGATTAATAGGCTGACATCAGCCGGAACCACAGCTTGTGGGAAGAAGCCACAGAATCTTTCCTGCCACCGCTCCCGCCCTGGGGTGTGGGCTGTGTGGATCAGGCCAGGCGTCTCCCGGCTGGCGTCATCTGAGGGCAAGCAGCAGGCCCTGCCCACCCACACCCCAGCGCTCCCTCCAACAACGTCGACAGGCGCTGCTGTGGGTGGGAAAGGGCCACCTACCCCCAAACCACAGGGCAATGCGCAAGTAGGGACAGGCTTCGTGGAGCTGAATGTGCTGCTTTAAGAGTGTGCAGACAAGGTTGGGAAGAGAGGTGTGGTTTGAGGGCAAGCTGCCTTCTTTCTGAGAAGTGAGTATTTGCAAGCAGGCAGAGACCCAGCAGCCCAGAGCCTTTGCGAGTGCGCAGGCCTGTGAAGGACAGAAGGTTAGGTTTAGAAAGAATGGCATGATGCTCTGGAAATTGTGAAGTAAACACAACAATCAAAATTCTTGGGCCCTTGATCTGAGCCAAATCTCTAATCTCAGGGCTTGCCTGAGGGCTCTTTAGCCTTGTGCCCTGTAGAATTTCTCAGATGAAAACACATGATCTTTCTTAAGTATGTGCTTTTGGGAGGATAGTAGAGGAGTGGAGGGAGATTGGAGATGGACATTGAATTTGAAGAAGACTCAGAGATTCCTCAGTGGAAAGGAGTTTAGTCCCATCGTGTTTGGTGTCCCATGCACCTATTCACTTCCTCCTTCTGTCTGCCCCTCATCCACTCATCTACTTTCCCACCTTCCTACCCACCAACCCGCTCATTCACTCTTCTATTCATCCATTCTCCACCCAGATACTCAATGGCCACATCCATCCATCTATCCAGCCATTTATTCATTCATTTAATCACCATGTCCATCCATCTATCCATCCATACATCCATCTAATCACCCATCCAGCCATTCATTTAATCACTGTATCCATCCATCCATCCATCCATCCATCCATCCATCCACCCATCCATCCTTCAAGCTCTAATTAGATCCTGAAAATACCTGGCAGATTGCCATCTGTGGGGCTATCTATAGGGATATCGCTTTTGAGTAAAAGGTAAAAGGTCTTTCTATTCCCTTTGCTTGAATTTCAAATGTCTGCTAACACATTTTCCTATCTCATTTTTTAGCACCGTATTTCTCAGCAAGAAGTGTTAGAAATAATCTCTTGTGCAAATTCCACCCAGAAGAGCCTGTATGGTCCCAGAGGTGGCCCGGTTGTGTGCACGCATACACAGTATCCCTTGTTTGTGGAGTCTGAGCTGCTGTGACCACCCTTAACCACCGAGCGGCTGCTTTGTGCCAGGCCTCCTCTGTGTCCAATGTCTCCAGGGCCAGAAGTACGGTGCTCATACTCCTGGACTTCTCTAACCACGAATGCCTCATTTTATAGTCAAGGGAGCTGGGCTCAGAGTGCTTGTCAAGGTGATGTGGCTAGCAAGACCCACAGCCTGACTCAGAAGCTGAGCTCTGTCTACTTCCCCCCACTCTACTGATGACTCAACTTTTTCGGGACAGGGAATTTTCCCGGAACTCTTTACTGAAGGAAGCCTTGTGACAGGAATGCAGGTGGTCCGGGAGGGAGTGCGAGGTCTGGGGACCACCTGTGAGGGGCTGTCTCCCTGCCCCCAGGCCGACGCGTGGTGCTGGGCAGCAGGGACTGGCCAGACCATGGGATTGAGTCCCTGGGAGCAGCCCCTTTAGCGGGTCCAAGGTTGGCTCTGGGGGAAACGGTTGTGAACCCACTTCCTGGGGGGTTGTGATTTTTGAGGCATTAAGGAGCCTCAGTCTCTCTTCCTTCTCCATGATTTTAGGGGATAAAAAGTACAATTATCTGGAATCAGACCCCTGAATATCAGCAGGGTGGGGTAGGGCACCAGATCTTCCTATGTGAAAGGCTCTACTGTTAGAGAACCTGCTGGGGCCCCATGCCCAGACTAGGCTTGTCCAGACAGGAATATTTTCATTGAGAAGGTGACTCAGTCCTGTCCGTGACTCTGTCTGTGAGAGCTCAGTTCTGAGGAGCTGCCCCACCTTTGCCTTCCCCTGTCACAAGGCTGCCCTGGGGAACCCATGAGACAGAATTTCATTTCTGTAAGAGAGGCACAGACAGATCCCTCTAGCTGATCTTTCATACCCTCACCCCCCCAACACCCCCAGTCCTGGTCCTGGTCTGGCTGGGGGCCCAGAGGACATCTGGTCCTTAGCCAGTCACAGGTGGGCTCTGCCTGTGGCCTTACTGCCCCAAGCCAGCTCTCTTGTAGGCTGTGGGCTGCCAAGGCCCACAGTCTGGGCTCTGGAATTGGGCCGCTCTGATTCTAACCCCGACTCTACCACTTGCTAGTGTGGCGACCCTGGGCATCTGCTGAGCCTCCTTGTGCCTCAGTTCTTCCTCTGTGGATAAAGATACTGTAGTCTGCTTTGTAGAGGTGTTACAAGGCTCAAGCGAGATGCCAAAGTGAGATGCTTAGAGGAATGTCTGGCACACAGTAGGTGCTCAGTGAAGGTCATCATTATCCTGCCAGGTGGGCCAGGTCCCTGCAAGGAGGCTTCTGCCTGCCTGGCTTGGTAGGGCCCCTGCACCCCTGGGAGCAAGGCCCAGAATCAGGCCATCTAGGGCAGCAGCTAACTATGGAAGAGTGCCCAGCACTGGGCTCTTCTTGCCACGCCTGCTTCCTCAAAAGAAGCTTCCCACTGGCCAGGTGGAAACAGGAGGCTGCTCTAGGCCCTTGACCTGTCCTGGCTGCTGTGCTGGGGCCCAGACAGCTGCTCCCCTGTCCCTGTACCTAGCTGCCTCTCTGTCCTGACTGTCCAGGCCTGGCATGTCTGAACCCATCAGTCCCTGGGTTGTGCCTTTGTGACAAAGAGATTTCCTGAAGCAGGATAAGGCTGGGTCATCCACTGTGGCTCACAGAGTGCCTGGGGGCGGGGGTGGAGAGACCCCTGACTGCTAGCTGTGGGACCCAGAGATCATTTGGTGTCTCCGAGACTCAGTGTCCTCATCCGTGAAAAGGGAAGAGCAGCCCTAATGTCCTGGTCTGCCTGGGGGATGAAATGAAGGAGTCATGCCTGGCCAGAAGTTGTCATCTGCTTGTCATCTTTGTGCCTTCAGCTCATGAGGACGAGATGGCCTCGACTCAAACCCAGATGAAACCTCCTAAGAATCTGGTAGTTAAGCTGGGAGGTGGGAGACTTGGGGACAGGCTGTGCCGTCTTCCCTGCCTCAGTCCTCCAGCACTCTATAAAGCATAGGTTTCAGACACTCAAGGTCCCTGTAAGCCAGGTCCTCTTGCCCTCACTCCTCTCTCCTCAATCTTGTTGAATAAACACCCTGGATTCCTAGAAGACTGCCTGCCCTCCCATGCCCTAAGGTGTGGGCATCGATGAGACCTGATTTGATTGTGTTGCTCACCAGCTCAAGTGCCTTCAATGGCACTTAAGGTACATAAGGCACTTAATGCCACTGCTCTTAAGGTAAAACCCAAGCCTGTTAGCCTGCCATGCGAGGCTTCGTAGGACCTGTCCTGTCTGCTTTTCTAGGTCTATCTCCCCTGATTCCTCTGTCCCCCTACCGAGGGCCCAAGGGCCATGAGGAGCTACTTCTCTCCAAAGCCAAGCTTCCCCCCAACCGCCACCCCCAGGCCTTTGCCCATACTATTCCCTCTGCAAGGAACAATCTGCCTGATTCTCCTCGAACACATGCGTGTGCACACATACCACACACGTGCACATCTCACTCATACATGGCACCCCTTAGCTTCAGGCAGCCTAACCCTCCCCACCGTGGCTCTTCCTTTGGGCTCCCCAACCTCTCAGCTTCCTTAGGTACATTTCAAGGTTCCTTTATTTGGGGTTGCCTGGGTGGCTCAGCTGGTTAAGTGTCTGCCTTTGGTTCAGGTCATGGTCTCCTGGTCCTCGGATCGAGCCCCACATTGGTCTCCCAGCTCAATGGGGAGCCAGCTTCTCTCTCTCCCTCACGTCTCTCCCTGCTTGTGCTCTCTCTGTCTCTCTTTCAGGTGAATAAATTTAAAAAAAAATCTTTTAAGAAGAAAAGTTTCCTTTATCTGTCTCACTTGCTGTGAACGCCTTTAGGTCTGGGACGGTTGCTTCTCTCTTCCCTCCTCAACGGGCAGTCTAGTGCTTGGGCAGCAGATAGCATGCCTCTCTCCACCAGCACCCTGCAGGAACCCCACCGCCCGCCGCGGCTTGCTCCCCACTTACCCAGGCTTTCCACCAGGCCATCCTGTTCTCTTCGATTGCCTTTCCCAGGGAAATGAAGATCTACAGGTCGACCTTCCCTCTACTCGGGAGATCCCACAAGACTGGCTCACACACAAGAAGCCAGGTCCTTGGGGCTGGGTGTTGGGTGTGGTGGCGAAAGTGGGGCCCCAGGCTCCACCCCTTCCCCTCTGGGCTCCGCCTGGCTCTGGGTCCCTCTGGGGCTCCCTGGCCGCACCCAGCCACCACCCGGAGCCTGCCTGTGGAATGCTGCCACTCACTGCCAGATGTCTGGGCTGGGGCTGTAATGTCGACTGGAAATTCTGAGTCCCAGCCTTTGACCGCCCCACTTGGTAAACACGGCTGTGGTTTCAGACTGTCTTTGCCGGACCTGAGCTGTAGAAAAAAAGGAAGGATACTATGTCTCCCTTTCTTTAATTGCACAGTTTCTACACCACTAACAGTGTAGTGGGGAGCTCGGCAGAGGACATAAGTAGGAGCAGCCTCCATTTTTTGGGGTGTCTCTTAAGTCTGGAGGCTTCTTTAATCCCTGTGACCCATCTGTCCCCTTTATTCTTTGCCTCAGCCCTGAGCAGCAAGCGAGTTCCGTGTCTTGCAGGAAGAAACAGGCTCCAGCGCTCAGATCATCTGCACGAGTCCCACTGCTCGGGAGAGGCAGAGCCGTCACCCACCAGTTCTCTGGGTCCCGCTTTGCGCCTGCCCTGGGCGGGGTCCCGCAGGACGCCACAGCTGCCAGCCGAGGGAGGCAGCCAGGGCCCCAGGGAAGAGGTTAATTTTTTCCTCTCTGGAAGAAATTTTTTTTTTTTTTTAACTCTCCCTGGGTTCCCTGACTAGAATGTTCCGCAGCAGACTTTCTCCATCTAACTCTTAACCTGCCCTTCAGGGGAAACACCAGTGTCTCAGGGACCACCCCGAGGCACCTCCGTTGGGGGAGGCTGGGCATCGAGGACATCCTGCCCTCTGAGTGAAAGCTAGCTCCATGCTAGTGTGATATGCGTTGTCCCTTGATGCAAAGTCATCTGGTTTCCTGACCCTGAGTCTAGTACCCACACACGGTGTCTCCAGGCTGTTCTTTCTGGAAGTGCGGGCTGGGGTGTGTGGGGACAGAGCTGGGCGGTCTGCAGAGGGGGGCAGGCACCACCCACAGTGGCCGGAGGACTAGGGATAACTGTTAGAGAGAACTGTGGGATGCCATCTGAAGAGGAAGCGTTCAGCCTGCCCCTGGTCACACGGACTGAGAAAGATCTACCCTAGCCTTTGGGGGCCCAGACTTCCCATTCTTCTTGGGAGTCCTTGGGTCAGAAGTGAGGTGCCCTCACTGGTGGGCCTTCTCGGGACTTCAGCTGCCCATACCCATGTGCCTGTTAGTGGGGTGTCCGCACCATGGCCTGAGCGTGTCTGGGTAGTAGGTACCCTCTAGGAGGCTGTGGGTCAAAGTCTAGTTATGAGGATGACCTTGGACAGGACAAGCGTGGTGGGCCCTGAGCAGAGCCCGGAGAGCCATGCCGGGGCCTGAGACCAGGACAGGCTACAGAGATTGGTGCAGACGTGACCTGGCTCTCTGAGGGTCTACGGTGCACAGTGACGCAGACAGGTCACCTGATGAGACCAGGCCCCAACAGTGTTTGTGTTCTCTTCTCAGGCTCTGTTCGGAATGCTCTTATAGCCGTCCAGGACCTCACCTTCTTTCCCCAGCCCGTCTCTTGCTTCCCTTCTGGGATATCCTGCACCCTTTGCCAACCTTTTTAGTCTTGTGATTACCACTCCTTCCTGGACCCTCTGTTCTTCCCCTTCCTCATCAGTGGTTCTGAGCCTTGGCTGTCCTTTGGAATCAAGGATTTGCTTCCAAAGATTTGATTCCAAGGACTTGGAATCAAGGATTTGGGCAACTCTCACCCCAGAGATGAAAGTCCAGAGGCCCCATTTGCTCCTGCAGGGTCTCTGGGCTCAGCAGCCCCATCCCTGGATCACCCAGTGAGTCCCACATGCTGTGGGCTTCTGTCCTTATGCCAACTCTAGAGCCTCTCACCTGCCCACTTGCACCCACATTTTGCCCTTGTGCCTACTTCTCCCTCCTGAATGGCCTTTCCTCACTCCTGGGTAGATGTGAGCAGCTCCCCGAGCCCTGCTGAGTGAGCCCGAGCGCGGGGGTCAGACAGAACGGACAGCGGGCCTCTCCCTGGGGTGCCTGTCTGAGTTCTCTGGGAGGGCTCCCCATGGGGGAAATCACCATAGCCTGTCCTTCCCACAGCCCCGGCAGACAGTGTGAAGACCACACCCAGGCACAAGGCTGGCCAAAGCTGGCCCAGTGCACTGGGAGTGCTCCTAGCCAGGCTGAGCTGACTTCTCTTGAGTAATGTTATGATCTTGGGGTGCCAAGATCCTCTGCCCCATATTTCATTCATGGCCCAAGGGTGACAGGAGCTGCCATGCTCCCACTTAGCTGAGCGTGGGCGTGGGAGGGTACCGCGTAGACATGGGTGCCATGGGAGCAACAGGCTCAGAATGAAGGCAACACAAGGAGAGGGTGGCTTTCTCTGGAAGGGCATGTGGGGCCGAGGAAGGTGTTTTTAAGGAAGGTGGGGGGTTGAACGTGTTTAATGTTCTTGGAGTGCAGAGAAGGAGGAGTGAAGATGCAGGAGAGGGGACAGAACAGGGACACCAGTTCCGTAAGAGGCAGGTGGGGAATGGGAGCCAGGGTACGAGCAGAGACTCTGGCATTAGCCAGGAAGGAAAACCCCAACCCCAACCCTCTGTTGTGAAATTTGAGGGAAATGGGCAGGGAATGGGGCCATGTCAGGAAAGAGAGGGCTTTCTTTCCACCTGCTCTGAGGTGGTTTTTGTCTGGACACGGTTATGGGTGCTGAGTGTGGGCTGAAGTAGTGAGGTCAGAGGCAGGTGGAGGTTTGAAATTGTCATTGTGATGAAAATTAACCTATGGCAGGTATCCGTCTTGAGCATTGATCCCAGACTTGGAGTCACCCTGACGGGTCAGGCCTGAGTGAAGACCCCCTTGGTCCAAGAACATGGGGCTTGTTTTAAGTAGCTGTGTACAGACCTAGGAACGCATTCTGTCCCATCAAGAGTGCAGTCCTCCATCTTTGATCAGCCCCACCAGTCCTTCCAGAACCTTCTAGAGAGTCTGCTGACTCTCTCTCTTAGCAGAGCACTCAGTGGGTTTCTCTCCTGGTGTTTGCTCTCTGGCCTGGTGAGTCAGCAAATGTGGCTTTGTTCCTTTATGTGCTTGAGCTCCAGAGCCTTTGTTTTTTCCTTTAACCACTAGGGATGAAAGAATGGGCTGCCATGGCTGTAGCTTCTCATTCTTTCCTCGTTTATTAATTTCCCCCTTCTGGTTTCCATCTCAGTCAACAGGGACAGCATCTGCAGATCTGTCTCTCGATTGAGTCCATTTTTTTCTCTTCAATTATGTCGAATCATATTAAATTTCTAATTTAATGCCATTTTAAAATTTTGATCTTCTTTAAACTCTGCCATTTTTATAATTAGCTATTCTTGTCTTCTAGTTTTTATTTCTTTATTTTGTTTGAACATTTCACACACTCTTTTTTTATTTCCCTTTTAGGTTGCTCTGTTATCTCTACATTCTGGCCCTGAGTCTTTGTTTCTTTCATCTGCTGGTTCTCCTTGGCTAGATACCTAGGATTTTTCTTCCCCCTTGACCTCATCTTCAGCAGGAAATGTCTTCCATGAGACGCCCCTGCTCCCAGAAGCCCGGATAGGGGAGGCACCCTAGGGGGACAGGGCCATGTTTGGTTTTTCTGGAACCTGGGAGATTCTGTTAGGGCCAGATAGACTCCAATGCTATCTTCTCAGCTTGGGTTTCCCATAGCACACACACCACGCTGCTGACTTGGGACCCTCATTTCCCACAGGAGCTTGGGACACGTGGCCCTCCTCTGTGTCATGGCTTGGGCTGGGGATGAGGGTTTGTGCCCTGTTTTAGGGGGAGCATTGCCCTCTGCAGCTCTGACGTAAAACGGAGCAGACCCAGCTCTCTGTGTGCCTGAGCACTGAGACTTCACCTCTCAGCTCCTCTGGCCAGGACACAAGTCTTTTTATTTATCTGTTTATTTATTTTTAAGATTTTATGTATTTATTTGACAGAGAGAGTACAAGGAGGCAGAGCAGCAGGCAGAGGCAGAGGGAGAGGGAGAGGGAGAAACAGACCATCTGCTGAGCAGGGAGCCTGATGCGGGGCTTGACCCCAGGACCCTGGGATCATGACCTGAGCTGAAGGCAGATGCTTAACTGACCCAGGGGCCCCTGACATAAGTCTTGTGTTCAAGACTTGACATAAGTCAAGTGTTCAAAGCCTAAGAGCCATTCACTATTGTGAATTCACTTAAGTTCAAGTTTCTCCTTCTTCTTCTTCCTCCTCTTCTTCTTCTTACATCTCTGGCAATTAGGACATGACTTTCCTTATTTTTTTAACTGGAATTTGTGTTAAAAGTTGTTCTCAGCACTGAGGCTTCAGAAGAGATGGGTGGGCACTAGCTTCTGAGGGCATGAGCCTGGCAGTGGTGTGGGCTCCCCCCAGGTGGTGTTCTGCAGCCCAGGACAGGCACAGGAGAGAAAAACAGTTGGTTTCATCCACTTGACTGAGAGGTTTTACCCTGAGCATGTGCCACAAATGAGGCCAGGGAAGAGCAGCATACTGGGGCCAGGTTGACCTGGGTGCTGGGCCCTGGGGCCTGTGCTAGAAAGAAAGTGGGAATGACTGTGGGTGGGAGGTCCTGATGGGGTTAAAAAACAATGGAGTGGGAACAATAAGTCAATAAACTGGACACGTACATGGTGTTGGCAAGAGGGAGATGTCTCAATTGTGTGGTCGGTGGCTTGCAAGGCTCAGGGTGTGGTCAGGGGTAGGCAGGTGGCTTGTAGGGCAAACAGGTGGAGGCAGAGAGGTCAAGGATAAGAGGTCATGGCGTTGGGTGGGACATCCCATGGATGTCGAGCTTTGCTGGGATAACAGTGGGTGTTGGGCTGCGTGGCCGTGTTAGCTGAATAGGAGGTCTATAGTCCAAGGGAAGGAGAGGGTTGGTTGTGGGGAGAGGGCAGAGAGTGGCACAGCAGAGTGGCAGGGCTCTTCCCTGAGTCCTTGACAGTGAGCAAGGCCCATGCCCTGGCACGGGGGCTGAAGCGGGCCACTGGCACGGGCCTGGCCGCCCCAGCTGTGAGTCTGCTTAGAACAGGAGACGGCATGGGAAGCCTGTGGGTTGGAAAAGTACATGCTGAGGGTTTAGGGCACTGCAGGTCCCCCCATCCCCTGGCAAGTACTCTCCCATTTCTCCAGGTTTTAAAGAAATATCTGCAGTTTCCAGAAAAAGGAAAAATAGTGTCATCATTGATGGTGTGGCAGAAAGCGACCCTTAATGGACATGCAATTAACTAAGTGGTGATACAAACGCCTCCACGTGTGTTCCGTGTTTTCTGCTGATCGCAGGTGGTTTAAGACAGATTTTTTAAGCTAGGTTAGTAAAGGAGTGTAAGCTTTGAGCGCCATCTTCTGGAACAATCCACCACATCATCCTGGCCTCCCGTCGTTCTCATGCCCATTCTCAGTGAGGCAACTGGGCACCTAATGCCTGAGGCCACAAGTAGGACGGCCCCTGGGGTGGGGGACACTGCGGGAGATGCCCATTTCCTCCTGTGCCTTTTCTCCTCTGGGCCCCCAAGGGACTTGTGCTGATTGAGCCCCAGCCCATCTCGGAGTGGTCTCCTGGCCCCAGCTCCCTGAAAGGAAGGCCCCGACCCCTAAGCTTCTTTCCCTTCATGGCCTCCTGTCTATGAGGCAGCTCCTCTCACCACCAGCCCATCTGCTTGCTGAGCCAGAGTGTGCTTCCCAGGGATGTCCCCCGCCCATGGGTAGCGGGAAAGAAAAAAAATGAAGGGTCAGAATTTCCGGTTACAAGAAATCCATTTTTGGATTTGAGAATCCCATCCACAAGTTGCAACCCTGGGTATTCTGCATGTCATTGGAGTCCCAGAATTTCCGCAAGGGTCATGAACGTGAGGTAGTGGCCCCCCGGAATGTCGAGTCACCAACATGCTTTCCTTCAGCTCCTCACTCGTCAAAAGAGAAGGTGAGTCCCCACAGTCCCTTCCAGATCTTGCCATCTGACCTGAGCGACTAGGTCCTGACCCAGCATTGTCTCAGATTCCCAGGAGCTGCCACTTGGGAGCCCTCACTGCATGTGTGAGGATGGGGCGCTGCGCACTCCTCATGCTCCATCTCCACTACAGAGGGGAGAGTGGCCTGCCTGTGGTCACCCAGATGGTCCTTAACCATGGAGTCTTTTCACAGAATCCCCCCATGTCCTCCAGAGCCCACCACTTGGAAAGGGACTCCTGACAATATCATTTGATAAATGGCTATTATGGGCTGAACTGTGTCCCCTCCAAATTAATCTGTGGATGCCCTAATCCCCTCAGTACCTCGGAATGTGACTATTTGGAAATAGGGTCTTTAATTTTTTTTAAATTTATTTGACAGACAGAGATCACAAGTAGGCAGAGAGGCAAGCAGAGAGAGAGGAAGGGAAGCAGGCTCCCTGCTGAGCAGAGAGCCTGATGCAGGGCTCGATCCCAAGACCCTAGGATTATGACCTGAGCTGAAGGCAGAGGCTTAACCAACTGAGCCACTCAGGAGCCCATGGAGATGGGGTCTTTAAAGAGATAACAAAATTAGATGAAGTCACAAGGGTTGGCCCTGTTCTCAGATGACTGGTGTGCTTATGCAGGAGATGAGGACACACAGAGCAGAGGCCTGTGAAGGCGTAGGAAGAGCTGGCCATTTACAAACCAAGTAGAGAGGCCTCAGCAAGCATGAAACCTGCAGAGACCTTGATCTTGGACTTTTAACCTCCAAAATTGTAAGAAAATAAATTTCTGCTCTTTAAGCCACTGAGTCTCTGGTACTTTGTTCCGGCAGCCCGTGCAAACACGGTACCCCTAGATGGACAGACACCGCACGTCCCATCTGCTGTTAACTGAGCCCAGACTGCACATGAGGGGCCAGACTTCTCTGTCTCCCACCACTGTCCAAGCCCAGCCCCCTCCCCCGGCTGGCACAGGCTGGGTCCGTAGGTTGGAGGCAGCAGGTGGATATGGGACCCCGAGAGAAAGGGCAGGTGCCAGGGGCAGGTGAGAGTGGACCCTGAGAGGCTCCTACTTGCTCACACGGCTCAGCTTCTTGGGGCATCAGGAAGCCAAAGACAGTGGGAGAAAGGAGTAGGAGTGAAGGATGGTGGGCGATGAGGGGCTGCTCACTGAGAGACAGATGGATCAGGCTCCCCAGTGTGTGGCAGATGATGTTAGAGGCAACTGCTCAGCCCATGGTCACACCCTCGACCTGCTCCCACACACTGTGCTGGGCCTGACGGCAGCCATGTGCCCATAGGGACATCCTGCCCCCATGCACGTGGCACCGGGGCCCAGCCGGTCAACTTGAGCAGGGGACTGGCAACTGGAGATTGTGGGCCACTGGGCAGCTAAGGGCACAGGGAGACAGAGATGGGAGCGAGAGAGCGGGAGGGCCAGAACTCAGAGACCACAAGGCCCAGAGGGGCCATTGCAGAAGGGCCAGAAAGAGAAGGCGTTGTTCCCATGGGATTTCCAGTGTCTGGTCCCGCCTGGCCTGGTGGCCTCTCTGACCACAGTTCCGGACCTGCAGCCAATGTCATTCTGTCCTGCTGCAGCCTGCTGTGTGGTCAGGCTGCACTCTCCTGCAGGGGGGGG
>RCUC01137699.1:0-11647 GCA_003697995.1 Taxidea taxus jeffersonii
CTACTCATATAGTAAAGGGTGGCTAATCCCCTCTCTGCCCTCGGATCTGAATTGTCCAATTCAGCCTGTTCATGATGAGGAAGGAACCAGAGCAACTTCCCCTTCCAAGGGTGACCCAGGGTCCTCAGTGAAAGTGATGGGGCTTCCCATTTCTTTCTTTCCTTTCCTTTAAATTGAGATATAATTGAGATATCCACATCTTTCTTTTTTTCTTTAAGTGAACTCTATGCCCAATGTGGTACTTGAACTCACAACCCCAAGATCCAGAGTGGCCTGCTCTGTGGACTGAGCCAGGTGTGTGTCACTGGCTAGTGTTTTCTTTAAAACCCCATCTGAATAAACTCTTGGGAAGTGACTAGGGGCACTGAACATATCTGTGACCCTTCCGAGTCCCAGGCATAAGGAGGGTAGGGGCGAGGAGGGGGTGCTCAAGGCACTGCTGGAACCAGGGACAGGCCTCCATGGAGCAAAGTGATGGGCCCAGCTGCCAGCTGCCCAGGACGGTCCTCCGAGGTGGAGTCCCTTGGAGACTCACCTGGAATGGGGGCTGTGACCGCTGGCTGGATGGGGTAGGCCTGTTGCACGAAGGGCTTGACGCTGCAGACGGAGGGTGGAGAGTCAGAAGTCGAGAGACTATAGCAGTGGCTACTCCCCAGGTCTGTCTGGCCTTGGCCTCCCGGGGCTAGGGAACCAACCTGCAACCCTCATCCGCCCCCCTCCATCAGCCTGATTCCCATATGCTGTGACATCTAATTGAACCTCTCATCTCGTCCCCGCAGCGGCCAAGATCAGGGCTCACCATGCCCAGGCAAGGGTTGGACCATGCTCAGGCTCCCCTTCTATTGGCTAAACAGCTGAAGTTCTTTTGAGAACAGATTGGCAGGACTTCCTTTCTGCTTTTATATCTAGACGACCCTCAGCCTCCAGTTTATGAGGCCTGTTTCCCTGGCCCTTAAAGGCAGCAGCATGTTGTCCATTAGCTGCCCTCATCCCTGGGAAGGCCAGATGGGCTGGGCCCCAGGAGCTCCTACACTGTCTGCTCTCAGAAAGGTGCTTTTCAGGAAGCCCCAGGTTCTGCCCTCCAAAGCCACGAAGGCCGGGGACCCCACTCCCTGTTTCTAGAGGGTCAGGCACTAATGCTTAGGGCTCCAGCAAGCCACTTAGGCCTCTCCTACAGCGACCCAAGTTTCTCTCCTGCTCCTGGCCTCAGTGGATAATGGGAGCGGACTATGGGGTTCTCAGGTTAAATATCTTTTCTCCTGCAAGCCCCCAGGTGGTCTGGCCCTGGGGAAACACACCCCCAGGCTGTGCTGTGACCAGACCCTTGTTGTCCCTGCCGGCCCCTCCCTGGACTTACTCTTGTGAGGATCCTGGCTGCCCTGTTTGGATCATTCCTGGCCAGAACTGGAAGGCAAAGGCAAGAGGTATCAGGATTATGAGTTCCCAGGAAAGCACTGCTCGGGATGTCTACACATCATATCCCCTGCTAACGACAGTGGGCTCAGATCGTCTGTCCACCGCAGAGTAACCCTTTCTAGACTCGGATGTGGTCATTGACGTGCACAGGAGAGCACCCTGCATCCTTGGCCTAGCAGTCCTGGCTGCCCTGGAGCTCCTCCTACAGACAGTAGCCCCGAGGGCAGGGACCAGACAGCAGCTCTCCCATGTTTGCCTGACAGCTGGCAGAGATCCGGGCACAGGTCAGGGGGCTCACAACTATTTCATCCGACTGCTTTCTACCCATGCACCCACCCACCCATCCTTCTCTTCGTCCCTCCATTTGCAAATGCTCCTTGTGTGACAAGTCTGCCTCCACAGCTCACAGCACCAAGGGCCTGGCCGGCAGAGGACAAGGCTCTGAACCAGAGGCCAAGAGCTCCGAGAAGCAATGCGGACACCACCTTCACTGTGTGCCTCCTGCCCCCTGCTGGACCGGCAGCCTGTGTGGAAGGAGTTGCAAAGGGAGTCACAGGGCCCCGGGTTTGAGTCCTGATGGCACCGGCCGTGATCACATCATCTAACTCGCTTTGTTACTCACTAACCTCTTTATCTGCAAGACGGCAAGAACAACGAGAGGCATTTAAGATTATTGCAAAGGTGAATGAGATCATAACATGAACTTCTCAGCCCTTGCTAGGTGCAAACTGAAAACGGTAATATAGTACTTTGCCCCTTTAGGGGTTAGTTCCCTTAAAGGGACCCTGAGGACACAGGAAAAGAGAGCAAGGGCCATTAAAAAAAAAAAAAAAAAAAAGGCAGAGCCGGTGACAACCCAGAAGGGCACCAACAAAGTGATACCTAATTCCATGTCTGCAGGGACCCAGGATTCCCACCTCCAGCTTGATCTCCCCACTCCCCTCCCTCCCCCTTTCTCTCTCCAGCTCCCTCCCTTCCTCTCCCCACAGTGGAAGGGGCAGCTGATCACAGGTGGTCCTCCCCTCCCTCACACCAGGCCCAAGAATAAGTGTGAGGAAGATGGCTTCCCACCCAGCGCTCACCCCCACTAACCATGGCTCCTGGCTTGGGGGGGGGGTTATGACTTACCCCCGGCGCCCCCGGAAAGGCAGGGCGTGGAATCCCAGGCAGCCCCAGCTTGTTGTGAATGGCGGTGGCCGAGACGATCTGTGCCGAGGACATGGCGGCCATGTGCTGCAGGGCCTTATCCTTGGCCGTCTGATCCTTGAAGGTGACAGTGACACACAGACTTAATACGTAACATGTGGCTACTGGACAGCTTCAACAGGCACAGCCACGAGCACATGGACTAAATACAGAGCCACAGAAGAGGCCGGAGAAGCAGACATGCACGGATAAATAAACACAGCCAGAAGGCTAAAACACACTCAACCTACCAGAACTCTGAACCTTTACGGAGACTACCCAGTGGCAAGGTTTTTTTAAAAAAAAGTTTTAATCCATTTTTTCAACAGAATGGGAAGCCTCTGAGAAAAGTGGACAATGTATTTATTTTTCCAGCTTCCAAAGGGAGATTTCTCCAATTACTTAACACACTCAAGGGAAGAGGGTTGGGAGGGATGCCCTGCATTGAAGCATACAGATGGGAAGAGAGACGGGAGGGAGTGGTGATGGATCTGGGGTAGGACCGTCCACAGGGTGCGGGCAGGCCCCACCTTGAGCGCTGTCACAGGGCCACACTCCCAGGAGCTGCTGGAGGCATGCGAGGCCTGGGAGCCCTGGTAGACACCTGGTGGGGAGGCTCAGAAGCGGCAGGTCGGGCAGGGGGCCGTGACGGGGCCAAGCAGCATGCTGGCGGGGGGTGCATGCTTTCTCGGGTACCCCCACCCACCATGGGTCTAAGGCTACATGGGTCTCTCCAGAGCCGAGGACATAGGGCACGCTACCGGGCGACTGGTTTCTCCTTTTCCTGAATGGGTCTTTTCCAGAAAAGCCAAGGCTGGTAACACAAAGCTAGCCAAAAAGTCTGCCAAGCACAGCTAAAATACAGAATACTCAATGTGGTGAAAATACTTACCATGCTTGTAACCTGGATACAACAATAAACAGTTTGTTAAAAGAATTGCGGACAAAGGCAGGGGTATTTTTTTCACTTAAAAATGTACATATTTATACAAACACACAATATGGGGTACAACAGAATGCAGAGGACTATGGGTATTTTTCACATTTTAGCAGGAATGTATGACCCAGATAACCATTTAGAAAGGCAATTACCAACGGGTCCACCCATTTCGAAAACTACTTCCCACCCCCTTCGAGCTGGCTCTGCAGCTTCCCTAGTGTAGAGGGAGAAACAGTCAGCCCCCCAGTGTGTGACTGATCCTGATGGTGCAGGGAGAGCTTTATGCTTGGGAAACATGTTAAGGAGCCTGGCTGCTCATGGAAGGGTCGACACAATCTCTACCAGACCCAGACTCCATCGAAACAGGAACAAAATGGTGGCACCAATGTAAAGAAAGAGGCCGCCAGAGCTGCCACTCGGAGTCAGCCAGCACGTGAAGGTCAAGGGAAAGTTCAGGCTAAGACACAGTCAAGAGCTGGCTTCAGTGTGTACAGATTCACCCAAAGGTGACTCAAAAGCATGCGGAGCTACCAGAGGCTGGGCCAAACAGAGAAATGGGCGGGGGGGAAAATCCCAGCCTACAAAATAACTATTAGGTGCTTCTAAAAAAGATCAAATTAGGTGCTCCCAAGGTAGAGATAATACTTGGTCCCGTAACTGCCAGAAACACCATGTAGGTTTTCAAAAAGTTTATATTGCCCCTTGGAAAAGAGCCTAACACTTGCATAGAATTGTACATTTTATACATTTCTCTGGCTCTCAACTGAGAAAGCAATGGGCCTCATGGAACAGCTTTTGGGGGTTGTCCAAGGTCACTGGGATCATCCTGAAGGGCACGTGCTGCAGCGGAAGGACAGGGTGAGGGCCCAGCCTACAGGATCCCTCATCCCCAACAGAGTGGCTCCGGGCAATGGTGTGGGGCTTTGCTGCCTTGGGTCAGACAGCATTCCCTGAGCAGACCCCTGCTTGCTCATCTGAAAACTCTACCTACAGCTAGCTTCCTCTGTTAAAGTTTTGGGGTTCTGCTTCTTCTTTTTTTAAAGAGCTGAATCATTTCAGATACTGAGATGCCCCCGAAAGACAAATCTTGATGTCAGTGGAGTAAACGGACCAGGTGTGCAAATGTCCTAAAGCCCAGCAGAGCCTGACACACACAGATCTCAGCGCCAGTCAATCTAGTCCTCGCTGGTCCTGTGGTCACACCTGCCACCTGCCCCATCATCTCGGCAGAGGGAGATCCAGGCCCTAATGTACAAAAAACCCGGCTCCAGTCACACGGCGCCCTGCTCTGTCAGAAGTGCCTGGACATCAATACCAACGCCCTGAGGGGTTCTTTTGGGATCTGTCACCTTGTACTCCAGCCCCCAAGCCACCCCGAATGAGAGGTTATAAATGCCCTCACAATGACTTCTGAGCTAATGTGCTGTCACAGGTCTAACCACAGGCGCCGTCTACCGCAAGGAACATGCCCTATGGCTTCGTCGGGGGCCAGGCTAGGGGAGCGGGGACAGTGGGAGCCCAGACCTCTTGCTGGTCTGGCAGATGCAAGTTGAGGAATAAGTAGGAAGAGAGCTGCGGGCTTGGCTCTATTCCAGAAGTCTGTCATGTGCCCCCGTGTTTGTGAAACACTGATGGTGGGGGTGACTTGGCACCCCCAAACACAGTGTGTGCCTGAGCACCCTTGGGGGAGGGACTCAAGAATTGGAAGTCGGGGTCCGAATGGAAATGAGTCCCTCCCATCTCCATAGCTGGCTTTTATTCTATCAGAGGTGCTGGTGATGTTCCTCTAGGCTGGGCTGATGGAAAAGTTCTCAAAGATGCTCACAAGTTTGACACTTTTCTTTTTTTAAAAAAAACAAGGAAATCAGTCAATGAGGAAAGGAGAAAAGTCACCAGCTTTTATTCCTTAGGTCACACAGTTTCAGGACAGGGCCATTTCCTTTGCTAAATAAAGTAAGGTTGGACTCTTATGCCCTAGAATTCCAGAAGGTAACTGAATGAAACAACTGTTTCTGTCTCTCCAACTTGCTCCGTCAAGGGAAGTCTGGAGACGTGGCTTCACATCTGCCTTGGCCTGACGTTAGGGGTTGTCTTACCTTGGGCTAGTCATTTAACCCTCTAATCTTCTTCATCTATGAAATAAAGAGTTACCCTTTCTATTGCCCTAAAGCTCTTCTGGCTCTGAACATATCAGCTGTTACAAGTGTGTGTTCCATTTATAAGCAAATACAGCTTAATACACATAGCCAGGAAGTACTGCTGAAAAGACAGCAAATGTTAAAATTTGGGCAGCTCTTGGCTATCTACCCTACCAGTGAGAAAGTCAAGTGTGCAGAGGAAATTTTATCTCAAGTAGAGGTTCTTTCTGCACTTGACCTAGCTATCTGAGAATAGGCAATTTTCTGCAAATGGACGAAAATGTCTGTTCCCGTGATTTCCTACCTTTTGAAGTGGAGACTCTCTACCTTCTCCCTTAATAACATCTCCCCCTTTATCCAAAATACATATTTGAAAATTAAAAGGATTAAAAAAATTTTTTTTGTTTAAAATCTAAAACAATACTGCAGATAATAAGGCCTGCCAGTGATATCTGCAGATCGGAACTGGCTGTAGACCCACTTAATCTGAAATGGGAGAACGGGAGGATGAGGAGCTGAGAGACTTCAATGGAAGGGCCTCTAAATTGTCATTTTCAGCCCAGAGATACATGCCTGGCTTTGAAGAAATTGTAACTCTAAGTGTCAGACCTGAGAAAATTGCTTCTCTGTGTCACCTGGTCTAAGACTTTGAGACATGCCATGCCATCCTCACCACTCACCCCAGAATCAAGGGGGAAGGGAAGGGGTTGTTAATCTAGCCAAATAACTGATGCTACTATGGTGAATTAAAAAAATCTAGGCTACATTTGTACACTAGGATAATTTTATCCTACAAGGTCTTCAAACCAACGTTTCTGAAATGCGGATGAGATTTACAAAGGCTGACCACACTGTCTTATCTTGGAAAACTGTTCTGAAGTCAATACTGAGTTACTCTTAGATAGATATACTCTTAGAAATACTCCCAGGGTGTGTATGTCTCTACACAAGGACGCACCCACAAAAATGCTGCATCCCAGCAAAAAGCCTGGACAACACACACGGAGTCCAGTCCTCGTTACTTATCTGAAGTCCCTTCATCCCTAAGATGACAAAGAACGAGGCCACAAAAAGCTGAATGTTTAGTGAGTGGGGAAAGAAAAGGCAAATCTCCCTTTTCCTAAGGAACCCTAAGTCAAGCCCATGACCTTAAATATGGAAAATATTTACGGAGCAGGAAACATGGGGTGTTGCTGAGAATGAATGGCCCGTCTGAGAGAATGAGGGCAGATAAAGCACCATACCGGGGAGGCAGGTCTCAGGGCCCGTTCGTCTTCCTTCCCTGTCCAATTCCGGGCACGCCACGCCCCCTCGGCCACATGGGGTCCAGCAGGCTGTGTCATGCATAAACTTCTCAGCCTGAAGCCTTTCAAAGGGTTATAGTCTCTTAGTAAACAGCCTTTCACATTTCACGAAGCAGAGCATGATGGCTGCTCTGCCTCTGGGCTCCGCAGACTGCCTTCTTGTTATGATTTCAATGTGCCTCATTTTTGGGAAGTGCCTACATGACATGTGACAGGAAGGCAGCCACATAAGAAATGCACACGGCTAGAACAGTGTGCAGCTCCAACTCCAGGACGTTTTACGGGAGTCTTACTCCCACTTCCCTCTGCCTCCTCAGTGTTCGATTATCCCGAGGAACCAACTATCTCGTCATCTTCCGGCACTGATCATGAACCAATTTTAAAGATGCTATGAAAAGGGTCATGAGCTTGCGTGTGCCATATGATAGCTGTTACATAGTTAATGAACAGCTTACAAAAATCAACCTACTCCGAAGACCTTGCTCAGGAAGCATCACCTTAAAACGTAAGCACTCCAGCCCACTTCATTCACAGGGAAGCCCACCAACACATGAGGAGGAATCCGTAACGTTGTAAAAAGACCAGGGAATCAGGGGCACCTGGGTGGCCCAGTGGGTTAAGCCTCTGCCTTCAGCTCAGGTCATGATCCCAGGGTCCCACATCGGGCTCTCTGTTCAGCAGGGAGCCTGCTTCCCTTCCTCTCTGCCTGCCTCTCTGCCTACTTGTGATTTCTGTCTGTCAAATAAATAAATAAAATCTTAAAAAAAAAAAAAAAAAGACCAGGGATTCAAAAACTCTGCATAGCCCTTACATGTTTTTCCCCAAATATACTTTTCCCAGCACTACAAATATATAACACAAGAGAAGAAAGATAGCAATTTGCTTGCAAAATCACTTTTTCAAAAAAAGACAGAAGACTTTCTTCTAGAAAGTCATCTCGCAGATGCTGTTTCTTGTCTTCTGCTATGGGGGTTCACATGACCTCTGCAATTATTAGCGCTAGTCCCTGAGCAGATAGACATCACAAAATTCTGTGATGGTTTGGAAGAAAAGATGGAGGGCACTTGAATTTTTTCTAGCCATGATCTCTCATTTGCTTATTATTAGAGAAAGCAGGAGTAAATACAAAAGGGGGCTATTCCGGTCAGGCATCGGCTAATGCCAAGAAGGGAAGGCACATTCACACTTCTCCTGACTTCCCATGTAATGAGTAGCAATTAATTCATCTTATTGTATTTCCAAATGCCAAAGACTCCATTCACATCAAAGAAAAATTTTTCAAGGCTTTTACCATTGTTCATTTTTAAATGTACTAAGCTATATTTAGTATTTTATAATTGTCAATAGTGTTTCCTTTAATTCCAATGTGGGGCTTAGCATTGTAAAAGACTGTAGATGAGGACCCAGGTGATTTATAGGTGTGCCTGAGGACTGTCCCAGGAAGCCTGGCACTCAGGTCAGCTACTAGGTCTGGGTGCCAGAGGTCAGGTGCAGGGAGCACCCTTCTGACCATGGGCCCTTTTCCCCTGGGAGGCAACAGCAAGGGTCAAGAAGTCAATCTCCTGAGAAGCCAGAGGAACCCACACCTACAGCAGGCTCAAGTTTGCCTCCAGACTGAGTATCAGCTCCCACCACTCATCTGCCCTGTTTAATGCAAACGTGCATGAAGAGGGGGCTTCACAGAGGGAGAAACGCACAAGTACCCTGAGTCAGGGAAATGAGCCCCCATCCTTGACTGGCATTCTTTGGGGAGACAGCATGCCACCATGCTGAGAGTTCGGCTTTGGTGCCAGCTGGCCATGGGATCAAATTCAGACATGTAACATTGGGTGAGTCACCTGGCCATTCTAAGCATCGGCCTCCTCATTTCTAAAACGAGGACAAGAATACCCACCTTTAGGCCTGCTTTGGGAATTGTGTTAAGCACTCCACAGGGTGCCTGCAGCCTTGCCATTCAGGGAACTTGGGAATCTAACAGGGCCCAGGTGACCAGAAAGCCTTAGGAGCCCCGGTCCCCATTCCATAACCTTTTAGCACCAAGTTCCTCTCGGGCACTGTCTACACTGGAGGCCTGCTAACAATGGGGTGTCTCTAGAAAGGGATACAAGGAGAGAATGAAGCTGGTTCTGTTGCCCTGAAAAAGCAAACCCAGCTCTGGCTCGTTTCAACAGAAAGGGATATGCATTCAGTACCCTAGTTTACACTGGGAGCCCTGCATCACCACACTGCTGGTGAACGGTTCTAATTCCATCACACCCAAGCACGAGAAATTACCGGTCTCTTGCCTCAGCTTTAACTCACTTAAATTAGAAAAAAGGTAGGGAAAATATCACTGGGGAAAGAGGGTGCATGCCACGAATGCAAACGAACCCCGAGAAAGTCGGCAGACACCGGGAGAAGCAGTGTGTCATTTCCTGAATGCCACAGCCTGGCCCAGCATCTGGGTGCTGGTGCGGAGACCAAGGAGGGGGTCGTCTCAGGCTTCTTGGGGCCAGTGACCACGGACAGCCAAAGCCTGAAGGAGCAGGGGGGCTCAGGGGGCCATAGGGAGCACCCATCGATGAAGCAAAGCATGTCTCCCGTGCGGACGAGCCCATTCCTGGCTGGAACCAGTGGTGATACCATTAGGAAGGGGCAGTGCGGACGGTGGCAATGCCCCAGCAAAGTTCCTGAACTCTTTGGGAGAATTAAATCAGCAGTCTGAACTTTAAGCTCTCTGCTTATTGGAAGGAATAGCAGACTGGAAAGAATGGCTTGTTCAGAAATCAAATCACAAAAGGCCAGCAGGGCGAGAACGAAGAAAATGGCCCCGGAGAGCACATGTAGCTCGTAAATTAGTCACCAACGACTGGACACAAGTGGACCATCTCAGGCCTTTCCTGGCATGATGCAAGGTCAGCAAGTGTGGGCTTTTCTTCAGTGTGAGCCCAGAGTTTGACACAAACATGTCTACTGCCTGTATTCCTGCTAAGGTTAGGGCAGAATGAAGACCTCCTTTCCTCGGGGTCCCATCTGGACCTGTGCACTCCCCAAAACGCACTCCACACCACAAGCGGTCTAGTCCATCCTCTCAGGAAGACAGCGGTCTGCAGCGTGGCGGCGGCCTGCAGGGCGCCCTTCTGCTGCTGTGAGGAAAGGGAGGCCTCTGGGCAGGGATGGAACCACTTTGCAAGGCAACCGAACACACAGAGATAGACACTCAGAGCGGGAAATTCAAAGTAGGAGCTCTGAGTAGCACAGAAAGACTGCTTCCTGTGTGGACGGCACATTCGCCTTCGTCCAAGGGGCTGGGATAATAAATCCCTAGAGCTTAAAAAAAATAGATAAGAAGAGCTAATGGCCTCTTGGTCCATTAACGGTGAGTGAAATCATTCAAGGCAGGAATAATTTCTCGAGTTGCAACCCAGTGTTCAGACGGTACCACACACTGTCTTCTCAGACTGCTGGGCCGGAGATGGCAGCGAGGGGAGGGATGAGGAGAAGTGAAACTGCTACGGGGGACACCACTGCAGACGCGGCTGGTGACACAGGGGCCCAGGGAGGGAAGTCTGCATCCATGGAATTCCTAAACGCCCGTTGCACAGACCCAGAGGCGGCCAGCACACTGTAGCCGCACAGCTGCATCTTCTACCTTAGAACCAGAACCTAGTTACGAAGCCCCAAGTCACCAAAGACTGATCTCGTGCCTGGAGAGCAGTGGGCCACAAGGATTTTGTCAGGGTAGGGACTACAACAAGGCACGGCCAGCATCAAGAAAGGATGACCTCAAAGCTAAGCTTTATTTTCGACCAGCAGTTAGCACCCTGATGTGTCTCTTAAGGCACTTTGGTCAAGAAGAATAAAGCACAAAACATACAAAGTATATGTTTAAATGTCCAAATTTCCGGCCCACTGGCCACAAATGCCATGTATCCCATCTTAGAAGGCTCTTGAATCTCAACTGCACTCTGGGGACCCCTTCACCCGTTCTCCCTACCCTACTGTCCCAGTTTCTCTGCTCCCGGTTCTTCATCTCTTTGCAAGAGGCCTCGACCACTTCACTGTTCCCTCTATCTGCTTGCCCCGGCATCCCTCCCTTATGGTTACAGTTTGTGTCTAAGGTCAGCCCAAGTTGTTGGTCAAATCTGTCTTGGCTTAGGCTGCTATACATCGTAGAGAAAGTCTCATGTTGGTAGCAATGGCTTTAGCACAAACTCAGAGTAAATGATAAATTAAAAACCCAGATTCATTTCAGGACAGGGCAAAAGGAGAAAACAGTTTTCACTGGATTTATTTTCTTAGGGAAATAAGTGGCAAGGAAAGGTACTGTTGGTGGGGAGTGGGAGAAGATGGAGATTGAGACTGGCTGGGGAAGGGGGTTGGGGAGAGGAAATTAGGAAAAGTAAGAATAATGGTTTGCCATTTGATTCACTCCACTGGGAAAAAAACTATTAAAGGAAAAATGTCCTAATGAAAGTGATCATTTCTGGTTGGTATGAACATAAATATAGTACTTCTCTGCACTTTTTAACTTCATTGTATTTAAAATGTAGCAACCCACATTCAGAGTTAATTTTGATGTAATTTTGATAGTGAACAGCTATGACTTTGAGAGCCCGACCCTGGAAAACCTAGTTCCATGTTGCTATTGGAAAGTTTTGGTGTGCGCTTTTCAGACTCAGTAC
>RCUC01137700.1:0-13912 GCA_003697995.1 Taxidea taxus jeffersonii
CCCTGCGCGGAGGGTTGTGCACCTCTGATTTGCCTGCGAGCCTGGGGACAACGGTAGAGCGGCTGGGGGCCTGTTTGACCCCTCGTGGTCGGAGGCAGTGAGCCCGGACGCCAGGCTGGCCTGACACCGGCTATGGGCAGGAGGGACAGGCGGGCTGTCCATGGGGGGTCTGGAGGAAAGCCCTGGTGCCCACAGCAGTCTCATGCGGGGGATATATTGGGCAGAAGCTGGGGAGGTATTTGGGGACACGGTTGTTCCAGCTGTCCTGGGAGGTCGTGTGTCCTCCCCATTCTTGGCCTTGTTCTAGAAACATAGTTATGGTCAGGGGCAGGCCCCCCTATCCCGAGGAGTCCCTGTGGCCCTTCGGGCTGAGCGTGGCATTCCCTGCGCTAGCTGTGCCCCGGAAGGCCGTGGTGAGAAAACCTGAAACTTCGGTGTGTGTGGGACGGCGGGGGGTGTGGGGGTGTGGGGTCGGCGTTGGTATCATGAGGAAGGGAAACCAACATTTCTCATCGCCTCCCCTCGCTCTGCCATTGGTCTGGTTTGAACACATTTTTCCCCTTAATTTTTTTTAAATTATAAAAATAATACAGCAACCGCATTATATAAAATTTGAAAAAGGGAAAAAGAACTGCCTCCCCTCACAACGCCCCTCCCAGACCGTGCCAACAGCTCTCAGGACTTCATCTCGGCTGGAGACCATACTCGGAGCCGCAATTAAAAAATGTTTTTTTTTTTAAACATATCACGTGCACTTTCCTCAAGGTTACAAAACATGCATGACGGTCTTCGGAGCTGACGCCCCATGCTCTCTTCATCGGCCCCCATGTGGGTGGCCACTGAGGTGGTTGGGAAATTTCTGGTCCCCAGGACGATGTTGCTTCTCTTCACTTACTCTTTTGGTATGACGTCCAGGAGGGGCAGTCCTGGGGGCCACCCCTCCATTCACTCTCCCCCCCACCCCTCGCTCCACAGGAGCCTTGAGGGGCCCCTGCCCCCTGCAGCCATGTTGAGCATGAGCTGACCACAGGGCCTTTGCACTGCCCCTCCTCCTCCTGGAACATTCCTCCAAGCTGTTCACCTGGCTTTTCCTTTACTTCAGCCGGATCTGCTCAGGGGTGACTCCGTCAGAGAGCTGTCCTCACTTTCTCTGCTGTTGACAATGATGCCCTAGGTGGCTTCCCACTAGACAGCGCCATGAAGGAAGGGACTGTCTCGTGTGTCGGTGTCTTTAGTCTCCCTTGGGTGCCCGGCCCATAGGAGGAGCTCAGGATTGCTGACAGAACATTCGAACGCAGGGAGGGTCCTGACGTTTCCAGGCGTCCTGACAGGGATGCCCACGTGGGTAAGGAGGTGGGGGGTTGTGTGTGACCGTGACCTAGTGCTTCTCGATGGCTGGCCTTTCCAAGGTGCTTGGGGCCCAGCGGCTATTTCAGTTGGGGGTCTTCTCTGGCTCATTTATGTCCCCAAACCCGCGGATCTGAAGACGGTCAGGGTGCTGATCTGATTTGGCAGCAAATCAATGCGGGTCAATCCCAGGTGGAGGACCAGGTCTCTGCTCCCAGGGGTGACATCTTGGGCACCGTCTGACCACCTCCGTCCTGGAGATGGCCGGCTCCCTCTGCAGACTGAGCCAAGCAAACCATGTGAGGGGCACTCAGTCCCCACGGCAGATGACCTCACTTTGGAAGCCAGAGCGCAAGCAGTCCGGGTAATGGTGGTCCGGCCCAGGGCAGCCTGAGCCAAAGTCAGCTGCGGGGCCTTGACCCTGGATCTGATGGAGGTGAGCGGGTCATGGGCAGCCCGTGCTGCCTGGGTGAGAACAGCTTCTCCAGGGCAGGACACCCCGCCCTGGCTTGGCTTGGCTCCTCATGCTGGGGCCTGGCTGCTCCTGCCAGAAGGAGCAGAGGAAAGCATCAGCCTACGTTCCAGGCGGACCTGAGCCCAGCAAGCTGTGGGGCCTTGGGTGTGTCCCTCACTTCCCCGAATCTCGGCAGCCTCCTGTGTCGGCATTCCAGGCAGACAGAAGTCTTCACTTGTGGGCACAGCCCAGCGAGGCCCCCCCATTAGTCTATTCATGAGCCCACTGATAACCCACACGAAACCCTTCGCACACAGTGGGCTCTCCATCTTGGTGACGCGAGTTCCCTGGTAGATTCCTGATGCAGCAGTTGCTGGGGGTTCAGCCTCACAAGTCTGTGGACTCAGCCCCCCAGTGCCCGGAGGGGAATGGTGAGGGTTTCACTTGGCTTCCAGTCGGAGTGGCCTTGGGCCCATGGTGTACACACCCCGAGATGAGCGTCCTTACCCCCACAAGGGGCACACTGAGCGTTCCTGCCTCCCAGGGCCATGTGGTTAAGGGGAAGGGGGGTGGGCGAGCCCGGGCTTGGGACCTGGTACATGGGAAGCCCCTGGGGAGAAGCCACCACTGGTCATCAATGATGCGAATGTCAGAAAGGTCCGTGTTCAAGAGGAGATGGGAAGGGGCCTCTCACGGCAGTTTAGGCTCCTGGGAAGTGGCTGCGTGCAGTGCTGAGTCCACGGGGCCCGGGTCAGCCTTGGCCACTCAGGAATGGAGTGGACTGTATCCCTGCCCACAGTGGGACCTGTCTCTACGAGAATCCCAGCCCCACGTGTCTGTCTGTCGACAGAGGGAAGATGCCCGTCCTGGCTCACGGTTTGCGCTGGCAAGAGACCCCAACGAGGGGCTGCCCCACGAGCACGGGGCAGGGGGTGCTCCCAGGGGTCCCACCTGCTGAGGGCACAGGGCATCTGGTTTAATGTTCCCACTACCCCGGGGCTGACCACTTTCTCCATTCCAGAGCTGAGGAGACCCAGGCTCAGAAAAGGGGGTGCTCCTGCCTCGCGCTCCCGCTGCTCCCTGCCCGGCCCCGTCCTCCGGCTGCACTGCCCGGGCTGTGGTTCTGTCCCCTGCAGGCCAAGACCACCCTATGGCACCAGTCCTGGGTGCGACCGGCCTGGGGATCTGCATCTCCCTGAACTCAGCTGGTGGAGAGTCGGGCTTCCCCTGGGCTCAACCCCGACCCTGACCGTCCCGGGGCCTCTGACACCGAGACAGGCCGCACCTGTGTGAACCATAGCTTCTCCCCACCTGCTTTCACTGCTGCTAATTAAAGAAAGGACCCCAAACCTTAGGCGCTTAGGTCTGGAAGGACACCCAGAAATTGGGTGGTGCTGGGTTCCCCCCTTTTTTTTGAATCTTAAATTTTAAAAACATGGACGTTATTTTTAGAGCAATTTCAGGTTCATGACAAGATCGGGTGAAAAGTAAAGAGCCCCCAGGCAGCCCTGCCACCCCTCCCTAGTCTCCCCAGTGAGCAACACCCACCTCCGGCGGGAACTCGACAAAGCCAGGCGGAGCACGAGCACGGGGGGCTTTGTGGGGCGCTCGTCTTCCGGAAGACTAGGGAGGAGTGGACGAAGCACTATGGCTGGTCATTAACGATGTCTCATTCTCATCGACAAGTACGTTTTCTGCAGTAATTGCAAAATACACAGGGATTTTAAAGGTAAGAGCAGATACTCCAAAGAAACTTGGGCCTTTTAAAGTCGGATGCTGGCAGAAATGCTCACAACGGGCTTTCCAGAAAGAAAAAGGATGCACGTACCAGTTTCTGTGGCGTAACTATTCCCCCTCCCCACTGCCCCTCGGGGGCTGGGGCCGGCACCATCCAGCATGTCGCTGGGCTTGCAAACGTCTGGGGACCGGGAGGGGACGCGGGGTTCTCTGGGGGATACAAAAGGATCGGAACCGGTGAGGCCGGTGAGGGGCAAGATTGATTTTAAGTCTCCAGGAATTCGTAGCCAAGGCAATACTAGGACCCAGCACCCCCCGCCACCTGCGCAGGCGAATTTGCCGACACGCCGCGTCCTAGGTTCCAAGTAATGATCGGAAAACGCAGGCGCCCCACGTAAGTGAAAGGGGTCCGGGAAGTTGCACCGCGGGCTCTGTACCCACACGGGTCACGGAGGACATGACCGGCTCCATGTCCCAGGGCCACACCTGCTGATGCCCTCACCCGCATCTGAGGGAGAAAACACTGGCGGGGCTTCACGCCAGGCCTGGGCGGTGCGGGAGGGAGCGACAGAGCTCGAAACGCTCCCGGGTGGGACTCCCACGTGCTCACTGCCCCAAGTCGGGAAAAGCCAAGGGAGCTGCAGGTGCAAAGCCAGACCGGCACGGAACTTTCCGGACTTCAGTGGTGCCTTTTCTTGGGCTCTCGTCACACTGTGCCGCATGAGCTCCTCACCGGGCAGCCCAGTCGGGGCTCACATCCCCTCGAACCGCACGTGCGGCTCAGGACCAGCGGGGATGGGACGGGGGTGCTGGACCCAGGAGGGCCCCTCCCCATGGGTTGCCACCCCCGGCTCTGGGCTTCCCCACATCGCCAAGGTCGTCGACCGCCCGTTTGTCGGCCAGGAGGAAAGCCTGGGCGTTTGCAGAGAAGCTGTGCAGGGACCGGCGGAAGGCTGAGTCTGGATCCTGAGCAAGGTGCTCCAGTGCGTCTCGGCCTCGCTCGGCGCGATGGGGATCGAATGGCAGAGGCCACCCCAGGTTTGCTGTGAGGATTAGAAGCACGAATTCCGAGTGTCCTGCCGACGTCCGGCACCGAGGGGACGCGCGGTGAGGATCACAAACGTCGCTGAGCCAGCGGACCTCCACGCTGGCAGCAAATCCCAGCGTTCTGATTCGCAGGAAAGGCCACTCTGGAGATGATGCTGCTCTCGGCTTTCAGAGACGCGGGGAACAGAAAGGGGAAGCAACCTGCCTGGAGCCACCAGCAGGTTAATGGGCCGCTCGCAGCCTCTCAGGGAGCCACGCGGGCCGTGAGGGCTGGGGGCGGCGGGAAGGTGGGGGCGGGTGCGCGGCAGGGGACCGGGCTGGGAGCCCGCTGGGCGCCTGCTCAGGACGCGTGTGGGCCGCCTGTCAACCAGCAGTTACTTAGGTGACGAGATAACGGCCACGAAAGTGCTTCGCAAACCCTTGAGTGCCGTGACCGGACACGCCGACCGAGGCCGTGCTGGGGACGTGTCCAGGGCTCTGTGTGTATGAAGTCCTGCCAGAAGCCCCAGGTGGGAGCGACTGGCCACATCCCCCTCTCCTAGACAGCGACCAGAACCGGAGAGGCAAAGCCCCACAGCGGGGAGCAGCCCGCCCCAGTACTGGAACTGCGATCCCACGGACTCCAAACGCCCATCTTGGCCCGGCTGCCCGAGCTGCCCCTTTGGGGGTGCCCTGGCTCCTGGAGCCCGGAGAAGGCCAGCCCATGTGCACACCTGGGCCTCGCAGGAGGCTGGGCGTGGTGCAGCAGGGAATCCAGCCCGGGTCCCAGGAGGAAGCAACGCTGTCTTCTTCTAGAATGAGAAACACATGTGAGGGCCTGGCTGCCTCTTGCATGGAGCCCTAGGGGTCAAGGCCAAAATACTCTCCTGGCCCTTCAACTCCATCCTGCCTCCCATCCCCTGGGCCCTGCCAACGCCCCTTCACTCCCCAGGTCCATGAGCCCAAGCCCCATGGGAGGTCAGCGGGCCGAGGCTTGGACCCACTTTGGAAACATCTGACTCCTGAGGGTGTTTTGTGGGAAACTGGCATGTACCCACCTTTGGGTCCCCCACTGAGCAAGAGCAGGTGGGCTCTCAGACACCGAGCCAGCCCCTCGACGTTCCCCCTGCACTGCTGGGTTGGGGGGGGGCAGGTGGAGGGAGGAGCTCGGTCACCAGGATTTCCAGCAGGGGTGCTCAGGGGTCACTCTGCTTGGAAAGGAAGTGGGGGTGGGGGCTTCAACAGCAGGGGAAGAAGAATCAAGGAGATGGGAAGTGTACACAACAAAACATACACAGAGGGCGGCCGAGTTGGAGGCGGGGGCGGGGGGCTAGCCTGCCCTGTGGCACCACCCTGAATTTCTCCAAGGCCAGAATCATCCAGAAATGGAGGGAGTCAGCTCTCTGTGCAGCTGCACCAGCCTGGCAGGTGGGAACCGGGGCTTTTGCCAGATGTCCTCTATGTGGGTTGTTCATGGGTGGGGGTTCCTGGAATCAGGGACATGTCTGCACTGAAAGCCAGCTGCATCCTGCCCCTCAAGCCGGATGTCTTCCTGGAGGAAGGGGTACCTTTCCTAACTCAGGCAGAGGCCCCATGTGAGTTGGCACAGGTACTGCTTCTTGCTCTTATATCAGAAATACAAGAAATGGAATCCAACAGCCTTGCAGAATAAGGACATCGGTATTTCCGCTGGCCAGAAGTCATGGGCCGCCTTCAGGGCTGGCTGGTCCCCTGGCTCACAGACATCCTCAAGGACCCGGGACCTTTCCCTCTCCTTGTTCTGCCAACTTTGATGCTGGGCACAAGATGGCTGCAGTGGCTCCAGACATCACATTTGGGCAACAAGGACTAGACCAAGAAGAGACCACCTCTTCCAGGGTGCTCTCCTGGACGTGAGGATGTCTTACAATTCATCGGCCAGAGCTGGGTCGCACGCCCACTGCTGAACCAATCACCCCGGAGGCACGACTGGCTTAGACTAGTTCTAGCAGGTGGAAGGGAGGGCAGTGTTCATTACAGCCCCAAAGACCGTGATGCTGTGAGCCATGTTGGGGTTCTTCCCTTTGGAATTTTGAGTCTCCTCATTCTTCTGTGTTAAAACATATGGTCAGAGTAGACCCCCCCTTCTCCCCCAATATAGCAGACTTGGGCAGCTCCAAGTCTCCAAAGTCCGCCCCCCCCCCGCCCCTCCATGGACCAACCCTCTAGCACAGCCCTTGGCTGGCACCTCATGCATAGAGGGGCACCCAGACACTCACCAGCACCCACCCGGGCTCCTACCGCCCCCCATGCTTGGCGCTGGTTCCCTGAAGCCTTCCCTTCTACCTAGGATGGTCCTCCGCCCACCAAGTGGAGTCTCGCACAAACCATCAGAAGAACTCCGCTTCCCCGAGTCATCTTTCTCCGCTCCCCACCCGCGCAACCTTTTATTACGAAAACTTTCAAACACGCAGAGGAATTAAGAGCGACGGACACCGATGTTTACCCACTCTCCTCACTCAACAGCTGCCACCAGTTTCCCCGGATTTAGCTTCTGTGTCTGTGTTTGCGCATTTGCTGATCCGTCTGGGAGTAAGCCGCAGGCAGCCCAACAGGACACACAGGTACGGTCACGGTGTCTGCTGAGAGCGAGCTCTGCCCGTCCCCATCCTGATGCGACTATCACACGCAAGAAAATTAATATAAATGGGAAAACCCAGCCCCACTGAAACTCCCCGGCCAAGCAATCATCCACCAGTGGGATTCATTTGAAGCTGAAAAGAGAGGCTGTGAATTTCTTCCAGCCTCTGGGGGGTTAATGGGGTCGCTCTAAAATGACCAAAACTGCATCGGAAAACACACGCAATTTTCCCAGCCCAGAGGTCTTCCTGATCCTTCTCCCTAACCCCGCTTGCCTCTCCGTTTTGGTCTGTGTGCGTGTTAGGGTCAGACCCAGGGCAGAAACCAGATGGGCTTTCTAATCTGTGACTTGAGTGCCTCGTCCTGGGAAGGCTCCTGGGTCTCCCGGGTCTTGGCACGGACGGCGTATTCTTGGCGTCCACCAAATCGTTTGGAAGTGGCTCCGTTCTTCCCTCGTGGCAGCTGCTGCTTCAGCGTCTCCTGACTTTCAATAATCCCGCAGTGACCGGCAGCTTTCAGCTTGGTTCCTCCAAATTCGGTTTCTCAGTAAGCTGTGTGGACCAGCCCTTTTCAGGGAAGTGGTGGGAGGGTCTGTGGCCTCAGCCAGAAAAACAACAGATGTGCCTGTTTTCCAAACAGACGAGGGAGGGCCTGGTGCTTCCATTTTCTGGCTCACGCACCGCGCAGCGATGCCTGTCTGCTGGCTCGCTCGCATCAGCTCCTGGAAAGGGCTGTGTCCGTGTCGTAGCAAGACGGCTGGTGTTTACAGGGCAGTGGCTGTGTACCAGGTGTGCCCTCACGGACTCTGATGCCCTAGCGTGGCCGGCGGGATAATGGCCCTCGACCACCAGCCGTGTCCTCGTCCTGGGAACCTGGGAATATTCGCCTTACATGGCCCAAGGAGGATGGCGCAGATGTGATCGAATTACAATTTTTGGGGTGCGGAGCGTGTGTTGGGTGATCTCAGTGGGCCCTAAACACCACCTTGTCTGTTCTCAAAGAGGGAGGGAGAGGGGGATTTCACGCAGAGAAGGGTGGAAGCCTTGTGGTCCTAGAGGCAGAGGCGGAGCAGTGGGGCTGGGAGTTGAGAACAGGCAGCGGGTGTCAGGAACTGGGGGAGGGGAGGAACTCGATTCTGCCCTGGAGCCGCCAGAGGAAGCCAGCCGTGCTGACACCCTGATCTTGGCTCGGCAGAACAGATTTCAGACCTCTGGCCTCTCGAACTGTGAGAAAATTAAGTTTCTGCTGCTGGAAGCCGCCCAGTTAGTGGCAACTCGTGAGAGCAGCCCCAGACAGGGGGACGTCCATCGTGCCCATCTACAGGTGCGGCAGCCGTCCAACGGTGACCTTGACCTGCAAGGGGAGCACTGGGTGTGACCGGGGCTGCTCAGTTGGGCTGTGGTCTGTCCATTTTGCTCGCATGGAAGATGGCAGCCCAAGAGCTCTGGATTTGAGTGCTGCGAGGACGGGGCCGTCTTGTGCATTTTGCTGTGCACCACAGTCCTAGACACACGGGTCAGCTTTCTGGGCATCCCTTTGAACTGATCCAGGAATGTCTGCCCATTCGAGGCAGAATGTTGGACTTCGAGGGTTGAGATAGTCCAGCTGACTTACCTGTTTCTTCCCGTCGGTCCACCCAGTTCTCCCACTGTTTATCTGTCTGCTTCATTGCCCATCATCAAATACTGGTTCAGCCCAAGCGTAAGGTATATCTAAGCCTGGGATACTTAGGGCGCAGGGAGCGGAGCACAGACTCAGCTGCAGTGTGGGGCACCGGGGGGAAACCCAGGCCAGGAGGCCAGGGTCTGCACAGAGAAGGTCATCCCAGGCCGAAGTGCAGGAGGAACTCAAGACGGTCTGGACAGTCAGAGCAAAGCTAAAAGGACTTTGGGAACAGGGGCAGCTATGCAAGCAGCTCTGGTCCGTGTAGGAAACTGAGAGCGGGAGGGAGGGTTCTAGAATGTCAGGGAAGCTCCACTTACATGTGAGTAGGAAGCCTTGCAGTAGCCACAAGAAGAAATCAGGGCCCCAGACAAGGGGAATAAGTGTAAGAAGCAAGCAAGCAACTCAGGTTGCCATTTCTTGGAGCACGAGCTGGGGAAAAAGGCTCAGAAACGAGGCAGGAGGCTTAGAAACCTGGCCAGGTGCCCAAGGTTGATCCGATGACCAAGGTCATAGCTGGTAGGCACCAGGGCTGAGACCCAGAGGCCTAGACTGGACTGTGTGCCCCGAGCGAGGCAGGCGGCACAGCCCTGCTGGGGGTGGGGGTCCCGTGGTTTCAGCTGGACAAGAACACAGATGACAGCAGTGGGGGGGTGAGGGGGGTGTGATGGGGACCGGGCAAGATTGCAAAGACGTGTGCGTCGGTACCCCGTGCTCGCAACTCCAGTTGGCTCAGTCTGTTAGGGACGTACTTCGTGGGACGTCCTTTCGTGCTGGGGACTTGAGAGGCGCCGGGCTCCGGGAGCTTGCCGTCCGGTGGGGTAGGCAGGTCGCGAGAACGCTGCGCTATGTGGCTGGGAGCGCGGTGCTGCGGGACAGTCATGGGGGGAGTCTGGGAGGGAGGGGTTCCAGAGGGGGACCAACGGGGTCGGTGCGTACAGGCCGTGTGCAGACGCTGTCCGTCCTGGCCATACAGGAGACCCGCCTGGGAGCCGCGAAGAAGTCTGTGGACCCGGGCAGAGGCCTGGGTGTCCATATTTAAAACCACCCTCTCAGGTGATGCCGAGTTGGGGTTGGGCTGAAACCACCAGCCTATGGGGGAAATGTTTCCGGAGTGTGGGTGGGGGGCAGATTCTGTCTTGGGGGCACACAGAGGCTTCCTGGAAGAGGCCATGTGGCTTCCCACAAGGTGTCTATTTTCCCTTCGACGAAACCAGAGGCGGGGGCCTTCGCGCCTCACCCTGGTGGGGTGGCCCCTTATTGTTTTCCAGGCGGGGTGCTCTGCCCTTCCCTGGGGGGTGGGCCCCTGAGAGCCCGCACAGGGTCTTGTGCTTTTGATCCTCCCCAGGGAAGAGGCACTCTGAGAGTCGCAAGGGTTGGGAAGGCTTAGCCATGAAGGCCTGTCCTCACCCTGCAGGGGCGGGTCCTGAGATGGGATGTTTCTCACCTGCCCCCCGCCCGGGGGCCCCATCGTGCTGCTTGCAGATCCCATTTGGAGGTGCAGGGGTGCACGATGGTCTCGGTACTGCTTGATGGGGATTCTTTGGAAGTCTTGAGTGAGCTTTAAAAAAGAAAGAAAAGATGGTGCCCGAGGTTGGCCAGTTGCAGGATGCCCGGAAGACTGCGGGCAAATACTTGAGTGCAGAAGGAAGACCCTGGGGCAACCAGTGGGTGAGACATGAGGTTCACCATCGCCTTAATCTGACCTCTGGCTCACGCTGCCCCGTGGCTCATGGGCCCCACGCGGTCCCCAATGGCCGCTCCCAGAGCCCTAGCACACAGTCCTTTCCTTCCCACATTTTTAAATACATACATTTATTTATTTGGGTGTGGCTGACCCACGATGTGACATGTGTCATGTGTGGAGCATACTGATGGGACAAGTCCGCACGTGACACTGTGCTCCCCCTCCCGTTCTTTCCCCACAGGACCCACGGAACTCTACCAGGGAGGCACAGAGGGATCAGAGGACCGAGAAAGGCGTTTTCCTGGAATGAGTGAGTTTCACAGAAGGGACCCCCGAAAGGAGCTGTTGGTTTCAGGTGGGTCATGGATCGAAACGTGGTAAGGTGAGAGGAGAGACCACACTTCTGGTGGAGGGGATGGCCCAGGATGGGTTCTGCTCTTTTGAGAAACTACCTCCAGTATGAAGGTTCCTGCTGCCCCGGGCTGGCTAGATCATCGTTTCACGACTTCTGGTTTTCATCTGACTTTGTGGTTGGCATCTGGTGCCCCCGGCATGCTGGAAATGACCCACGAGCGGACTTTTTCATGGTGATATCAGCCCGTTTGCCTCCTTCCGAGAGACACTGCCCTGGGCTGCTGGCTGTGAATCCAGGTGGCGAGCCCCTTGCTGGGGGGCGGGGAGGGTGACACTGAGTCGTCCCGAGCCTTTCAGCGCTTTGGGTCCGGCGACCGGTGCTAAGGGACTCCGGGCTCCGCGGTTGTGCTCCTTCCGATGTTGGGGCTCACTTGTCACTGTGCCAACGTGGTTGCTCTGGAGGTCAGATGTCCAGAAAATTCCAGTCCTTCTGAAAGTACCTGTGAAAACCACCACGAGAGCAAGAAAGCCCCAGCTCCACACGTGCGACCGGAAGACCAGATGTTCGAGCCCCCGCACAGGCTCCGGACGAGGGGCTTCCCACCGCTGCTGCTCCAAGCCCCCCGGGTGCAGCCGACGTGGCATCTAGCCATCTGGTCCTGAGCCCTCTCGGGCCACAGCAGTGGCTGCTGCCACTGGAGACGGGTCTGTAGGGACCGGGGAAGGGACAGTCACGCACATGACCAAGGGATGGAAACAGAGATCTTGGGGATGCTGCATGTCCATGCAAGGGGCCTTATACCCTTGGCCTGTGTCGTCTGCCAGAGAATTCCCCTGGCTCGGCGGGGCAACTGGACAGATGGGGAGTTTTCACTGCTCGGTAGAATTGCAAACGTGCTGAGATTATGAATGACATTTTAATTTTTTGTGTATTTTTTTTCCAAAGAAAATTGCTAATGGACAGTGTCTTCCTCCCCGTGCCTAGAAGGGAGCACCTTCTGCTTCCGCACTCACTTCTGCCCCGAACAAGGCAGACTTCTTCCCGCCTCAGGGGGAAGGGGGTTGGCGTGAGCCCCTTTCCTGGCCAGAGTGCTCCTTCCTGGAGCCTGCGGCAGCTACCCCAGCGTTTGAGCAGATCTCGACTCAGACGTGCCTTCTGGGGAGACCTGCCGGCCCCGGCCCCATGGAAGGTGCCCCTGGCACCTCCACAGCCTCAGCCTGTCCTCGGCTCCCCACTACTCGCGCTCTCGGGAGGGCTGCTTGCTCTTCCCTGGGCTCCCCAGGGCCAAGCGAGGCTCCCAGGGGCTGGGACTCAGGGCCCGGCACGACGTCTGGCCAGTGGCTCCAACGGGGTGTGCACTTGGTCAAGGCCTCCTGCGTCCTGGCTTCACAGCCGCCTTTGACACTCGTGGGGCGACTTTGGATGAGACACTTTATGTGCCTGTGCCTCAGTTTCTTTATCTGTGTGAGGGGGACACGGCCGGTACCTTGTCATGAGGGTTCCATGACCCTCCGAATACACCGGCCACAGCCCCCAGCAGGTGCCACGCTCCTCCTCCCCGATTGCTGCTTCTCCGGGGATTGTTACTCCTGTCACCACTGCTGTCACCGTTCCGGCCCTGATACACTGACGAGGGCCACCAGCACTGCCTCTAGGGCTATGACTGCCACTGTGACTGGTGCCTCAGTCCTGCTGCTCTGGTGACCGTTCCTCCCGCCGTGGCTACTGGTACTCCCGTTACCGCCACCACGGTTTCCACTGTGGCCGGGACAGACGCCCCTGCCGCCCCTGCCGCCGCCGCCACTCCCACCCCGGAGACTACACTGCGCCACCGTTACTCCTGTTGTTACTCCGGCTCCTGTGACTACACTCGCCGTTGTCACTCCTGCGTGTTATTACACCGCACCGCTGTGACTCGGCTACTCCCGGGACTGCTGCTGCCATCACAGCTGGCCACTACCCCAGTGCTTCGTGTGGCCCAGGAGGACATCATTGCTACATTACTGCGGCTAACTGACGAGTCCTTCCGTGGTCGCCAGTATCACGACTTTGACGGGGACTTCGCGGTGACCGCCGTGGGAGCTGCGGCTCCTGCCGTAACCTGCATGTGGGGGACCGGAGCACCCACCCCGCGTCCTCTTGGTGGTGTCCCTGCACCGTCGTTCCCTGCGTCTCTCTGAGCCTCCACCGGCTGTCCCGTGTCCTTCGGGGATGGCCCGGGGGTACCGGCCAGACATGGCCGTTGCTCCTGGTGCAGGGGCGAGCGCGGCAGGACTGGGGGCCTGTTTTATGACACGCTGGCTCAGACTGGCAGCCCCTGTTCCCTTATTGCACTGTGAGCAATGGGGACCCTCCTTTTCTGCGAACTCACTTTGACCTTTGGTCGTGCACCCAAACTAGCTGCCGACTCCTTGGTCATAAAAACTCCCTGTGGTGAGTTTCTGTTTTTGAAGTTTGGAGTTATTCAAACCAACGGAGCTCGTTATGTAGTATACGGCTTGAAACCTCTTTTTTCCTCTTAATATCCAATATCTGGACAACATTTTACAGGTAAAATATGACTTCAAGGGGATATCTTCGGGTGAGTGTATGCATTGGAGCCAGAGGGTCCTGGCTGCTGTGTGAGCTCAGCCAAGCGGCCCCCCTCTCTGAGCCTCTGCTGCTTCTATGAAAAGCGGCTACAACCAGCCCCTGCCTCCGGGGAGTCACCGGAGAGGCCATGAGGTCCAGCAGCTAAAAGGTCCCGCGCACTGCCTAACCCAGAACGGCCCACAAATAGGCATTATTTCTGTTCTCCTTGAGGGACGAACGCTCCTTGAGAACAGGGACCAAGCCAAGGCTTGGTGACCGGCACAGCAGAGGCTGAAGCACTGAACAGGACGGACAGAGCCGAGCCGAGCTCATAGGGCTGGTGCGGCGGACGGCGCTGCCCCGTCCGCCTCTGCTCTCCGCCCTCCTCCGCCGCCGGCCAGCACGGCCTCGGCTTCCCCCCGCCCCGGTGGCGCCCGACCCCAGGGCTTCTGGC
>RCUC01137701.1:0-30950 GCA_003697995.1 Taxidea taxus jeffersonii
GACCATTGATGAACAGATGAAGAAAATGTGTGCACCTGTGGTTATAGTGCTCTTTGGGCTTTAAAAAATGAAATCTCACCATTTGTGACAACATAGATGGATCTTGAGGACATTATGCCAAGTGAAAGAAGTCAGAGATAGACCCTTACTGTCTCACTTATATGTGGAACACAAACAAAAACAACCCCCCTCAAACCCAAGCTTGTAGATACAGAGAACAGACTGGTGGTTGCCAATGATGGGAGGTGGGGAGGCAGGTGAAACAGGTGAGGGGGGTGAAAATGTACAAACTTCCAGTTATAAAATAAATAAGTCATATATATACATAACGCACGGCATGGGGCATATGGTCAATAATATTGTATTAACCTTTACGGTTACACATGGGAATTAGATTTATTGTGGTGACCATTTCTCAGCGTATACAAATGTTGATGCCCTGTGTGGTGAACATGAAACTAATATACTCTTGTATGTCAATTATACTTCAACTAAAAAAAGAAGAAACTATCTTTTGTAAATCGTGTAGGACTCCAGCTCCCAAAAACCTGAACCGAAGTGGGTCTTGTTTATATGGAATAACCCAGCTGTGTTGTAGGCTACACGTGCTTACACAGTGAGTGTCTCCAAAGATGTCATTCCAGGTTCCACAAAAGTGACTGAAACATCTGTAGAGAAGCTGAAAGCTACCTGCAGGGCAGTGAACAAACATGAACCTGACCAGGGAGCTGCGAGGATCCTCTGTGGGGGTGGGGGCACGGTGCTGCTGGGGCTTGGGCCTGGGAATGGGGAAGGAGATGGGTAACAGGACACCCTCAGTGGGGTGTCACTGGCTGACTGATGTCATTGTAGCTCTGTTATTGGCATCCAGAGCACCACAGGTGCTCCCACCAAGGAAACCCTATTGTATCTGTCAAAATAATAACCATCTCCTGGATGTGAGAGGAAAATGGGACAAATGCTTGTCATGGTGCCTGGCACATAGCGCTACTTGATGATGTTCACCTGGCCATGCATTGCCTCCAGTACGAGGGCTCTGTCACGATGCCACCGTTCCAACAGCTACCACGGCCACTAGTGTTAGCGCAGCTATGACTGTCAATGCCACCACAATTTCCCTTTCCCTTCAGGGCCTCCTGAAATGACTTTGAACATCCAAAGGGTGATGCAAGGGGAGGAAGAGCTGGTCTCCTTGACAGGCCCTTCCTGCAGGGGTGGGGTAGGGTCGGGGGTGGGGGGACCACCAGGGATGAAAAGAGCAGGGCCCCTTGGTGGGGGTGGGAGCAGGTGATGGCGGGGAGTAGGACACGGGAGCTTCTGGTCACTATAACCGCAGCTGTGGCTTCTGTTTCATTTCAAGTAAAGTCAGAGGGCTTCTAAGTAAAGTGGGGATGAGGAGGAGGGCCTGGGGTGCTTGCAGGAGACCACACAGAGCCAGAGGTTGTTCTGTAGAGGCCACCGTGGCAGGAAAGTTGGGGTTGAGGCGCTGGGGCAATGTAGCCGAGGTCTGGGGTTGCAGAAATGGTGTGAGGGGTGCTTCACATCGACCCCACCCTTGGTTCCCTGTACTTCCCCTCCAGCCAGGCTAAAGGCCACCAGAAGGTCTACTGACATTACCGTTCTAAAAACAACTGAGTTAACTCTTTACACACATCATTCCCTTCAACTCGGCCTGCCAAAGAACAGAATGCATTCCTTAGGTCATTTGGAACGCTCAGAACGGAATCCAGCCATCTGAGCTCCGCATTCATAGTCCCAAATGTCTTGCAGCCTTCTGGCCCAAAGATTTTCTGCCCAAGGTCTCTGGCCCAAGCAAGAGGGCTCTCCACCTGTGGTCAGAAGACACCCTGATACCTTGTTCTCTCACAACTCCTTTGCCTCCTTAGCTCATGGCTTTAGGGACCCACAGTGGCCAGACCAATCCATGCCCCCACAATGATCCCCTTGATCCAGCAGAGTCCTGCAACGCTATCTCCTCCCTCTGTGGGCCTTTCTTCACCAATCTCATCCCACTGAGCTCTCTGGCTTTTAAAAAAGACCCTCCAGGGCTTATGAGTGTGCGTGGCCGTCCTTGGTGTGCACCGCCTGGAGCTGTGAAGCGTCCTTCCTGTGTTCACGTGTGTGTACGCACACACATGTTGTCTACGTGTGTACGTGTGTGTTTTTGTGTATTTTATTCTCGCAACCTGCGCCCATGTTCCACGTGTTCCCGGGGATGGAGGAGACACAACGTATCCCAGTGGGAATATTTTGCTCTTTTTGGCTAACAGGAGTTGAAGATTCTCTGACCCCAAAGACCTATGGCCCTGAGAAGGCGACCCGCGGTAACTTTGTCTTTTCCTCCGTATGGCTGTGGAGATGCCCTCCAACATCAGCGAGCCTCAGTTTCTTTCGCAGTGAAATGGGGAAGACTCCTCCGTGTTTGTCCTCCTTCGCAGAGGATCAAAGAGGCTTACAGAGAGGTTGAAACACATGAAGGCCACAAAATAGTTCAAGACATGAAGGAGTTCCGTTGTGGTCTTATCCTTGACTCAAGGAGGAAGGCTTTGGTGGCTTTTCCCAGAACCAGCAGCAGGAGGAAGCTCTAGGAATTTCTCGTGCCTCGCCATGCCACGAACCTCCAAGGCACGCAGGCTTTCCCTAGGCTCATCCTTCCCACCACTCTCTGCGGTGTGGTCCATCAGGCCTCACTTTCCTTCCTACCAACAACATCACAGCCATGGGGATCTGAGCTTTTCAGAAAGCTTCCTTCTAAAATCCCCCTCTGCCCAGGGTTCACAGGGAGCCTGCAGACCTTCCTTCCTGTGACATGTCTGGGGAAACACAGTGGTCTGCAGATCTATTATTCATCCTCTCAATCCAGAGATGGCAAGCTTAAGCAATCAGATCTGGTGTGAGTGGGAGCATGCGCTTGTGTGTGTGCGTGGGCCTGTCACTCGGCAGCTCTTCTAGGAATAGTTCCTGCTATCTGTCTGCTTCTAGATAACGTGTGTCTGCTGTGTGCCATGGGCTTGACACGGCCTAACCCAAGGCTGAACCCCCAGACCTCTGCTGGTGCCCACATTCAACTGCTACGTGGCTTAGTGGTTTACCTTGATCACTCTTTGATTTCTTTTTTTTTTTTAAGATTTTATTTATTTATTTGAGAAAGAGAGAGCATGAGCTGGGGAGAGGGGCAGAGGGAGAGGCAGACTGCCCTCTGAGCAGGGAGCCCAATGAGGGGCTTGATCCCAGGACCCTGAGATCACGAGCTGAGCCAAAGGCAGACCCACAACCACAACTGAGCCACAAGCCACCCCTTTGATTTATTATTATGTGCCACATTGGACCCCGCAAACTTAGACCTTTCAAGAAACTATGCCATGGAACTTCCTATAAAAGCAAGGCTTTTCTCAAAGTAGCCATCCCTGTTCACTCAACTCTCCTTCTTAGAAACTACTAAATGACTCCCGTATATTCCTTCTACACTGTATTCACTCAGAATTCTGCCCATCCTCCCAATCCACTGCTTTGGACCTCACTGCCATGCACTAATGCTCCAGAAGCATCTTCCAAGAAGCCACCCCCGGATTCTAGGAAGCCTTTAGAGATCAGAAATGGTCTAGTTTAAATCCAAAGGGCTGTTGTCCGTCAGCTGTCTTCCTGATCAAGCTCTTCCATGGGACACCTAAAGGGCTTCTTTCTCAACTAGAAGAGAAGTTGGAGTCATCTGGTTTGAGTCCTTGCTTTCCAGACATGAGTAAATGATCTGGTGCCAAGCTTTGTCCTGAAGCCTTTCAGTAAAGTGTCCTCATGTCTGATGATCTTGGCAGTCAGAACATTTTCTTCAATAAAAACCCTGTCCTTCTTTCCTCTAAGCCTGCTGCTAGCTTCAGGGAGCACCCACAATTCCAGAGAGTTGAAACCTCCTTCCATTCCCACTTGCCCTGATAGAGGGAAATTATAGGAATAATTTCTGTGGGTCTTGAGCGACTTACATGCATGGTGTCATTTAGTTCTCCCAGCCACCCTGGGGAGATGGGCAAGGCCCACCTTGCTGTGGTTTTGCAGATGAAGAAACTGAATGGAGAGAGGTGAGCCGACTTGCCCAAAGTCTGGTAACCAAAAGATATGTGGGGTTAAGGGGGACTCCAAGTGCTTACAGGTCTTGGAATTGGGAGGGATTTGGGATTTTTTAAAAAAGTTAATCCTGTATTTTTCAGGTAACTTCCATATTCACTCTCTCTTTTTACCCATGAGGATATTGAAGTCCAGAGCCTTTAAAGAATTTTGCCAGAGGGATGGAGTTGGAGTTAGAAGTTTGGTCTCCTGCTAATCAGTTCATTTCTTTCCCCTTATTGCCATACTGAGATGAACAATGTGGCTTTGATAATTTTTAAAATATTAAAAATTGGCCAAAACTAATGCAATGTTATAGGTCAATTACATCTCAATGGAAAAACGACACTGCAAGGGTGTGGTCCTCTTCCTTATCCTTTCAGTATCCCAGAAGAAAACCCGAGGCCCGTGAGATCCCATCATTGCTGATCCTGAGCCCCTTTTCCTCTCTGTAGCCTTCCTAAGGGCATCACAGTGAGAGAAAAATACCTACCACTTCCCAGATAGAAAAAGAGGAGAAACCCCCACCCCCTAAGGTTGGCAACCATAGAAGATAAACAACATTGAGTCTCAATATGGTTCATTGGCAGAATTTTCCCCAGAGCCAACGGTGTGTGTCAGAGCTACATTTTCCACTCTGGCTACTATGATTTGCTTGCGGCACACTTGCTTTCTTTCCTTTTGATTCTGCAGACTCTGACGCAGGTTTAGGGCTCTGGCAGGTGTCTGGGGGTTTACAAACTCATCCCTGGCCTCTGACACCTCATCTCCTCACTCCCCCTCCCTTCTCTTCCCACCATGACCAGACCAGCTGGGGCAGAAGCAGGGGCAGATAGGGACTAAGGGTTTTGCCATCCCCAGAATTCCCTTTACCAGGTGCCTGTAGCCTGAAGAGAAAGTAGGCAGGACACAAGGCAAGATCTTGGATTTTATAGGGGTTTTCCTTAGAATGAATTCCAGAAAGTTTAGGATGACATTTGATATCTTCCCCATTCCTTCTTGTGACATTGTTCTCTCCTGTGCAGCTCATGTATGATACATTTGTGGAGAGTAGGGCTTTCCCAGGGCTAGTCAGATTTACCTTCTCATCTGCTGATCACCACATGAAGGATGAACGACGCCTCTCACCGCCACTAATAATCAGAGGGCCAGAGTAACCTCTTTCACTTCCTCTTTGGGAAGGACATCATTTCTGGGGTGGCTATAGGACTAGATAGAACTAGTCAGTGAACATAATTTGTTCATTATGAGGGCAAGGCTGGGAAAATTCCCAGAGGTCTTGCTCCTGGCTGAGCCCAGACGGTCCCCAGGATTTGAGCTTGGCTCTCTGCATACCGTGCCGGGCCACATCTCTTCCTGTACCCCAGGAGCAGCCCTCCAGGACCCTGTCATCAGCTGTTGGGCTTCTAAAGCCTCGCTCTCTTCCCCACTCCCTGGAAAACAGCCGACTGTTTCTTAAAGGTAACCGGCCAACTAAAAAGTAGGTCATAACTGCAATTTCACATCTTCTCAAGAAAACTTCTCTAGTTTTCACTGTAGTGTTGCAGATCGGGTGTCTAGGTAAACCAGAGCATTGCTGCCTCCCTCCTGTTGCCGTGCACATGTGTGCATTCGAGGTGGGCGGCGGGTGGGAGGGGGCAGGTCCTGGGTCTTCCCAGGCTGGTTGGGTTGATCACCTCAACTTGGCCTTCCCAAGCTGAAGGATGAATAGTGCCAGTGACAGGCAGATGTCCTCCTCGCTGAAGTTACCCCATCCTGGCAGTATCTGTGACTTCTAAGTGCTGAGTTTGAGATGTCTTCTCTTTGTCCTAAGCTACTGAAGAGCCTGGGGAGGAGCAGAAAAAGTCCACCCTGGAAATTATATATAAGCGTGCCAACCGCCTACCCACTTCCTGGATAAACATGGCCGGGTATTCCTGAGCCTGGGGGCAGGTCTGAATTCCCTATGCCATCTTCTCCTTCCCCAATCCCAACCTCCTCCCCATCACATGAAGGACTACATTGAATTAGTAGTGGTTTATGCTCTCAGGCAGGTCACCTTAGGAAAAAATGAGTAATGACAAGACATGATTGCCCCGATTGCCCCTTTAGGGGTTCAGCCCATTCGTGTTCCTTCTCTTTTTAAGAGCTGTTTTCAGGACAGATCCTGATATAAATATCATGTATTCTATAAACAATAGAAACAGAACAAGGGCTAATGTTTGGGATGTGTTAGGCACTGTTCTAAATGGTGTGCCAAGTATTAATTCCTTTAATATTTACAACAATCCTGCTATAGATCTGTGTCATTGATGGTGGTACCTCCACCGGCCCATCTTATGGGTGGGGGGAACAGAGTACCGGAGAGGTGATGTGCCCAGTCCAGCCTCACATAGCCCGTTAAGTAACAGAAGCAGGGTTTGAACCTGAGCGGTGCAACTGTGGAGGCCACATGCTCTGTTGTCCCTTAATAGAGTTACGGAGCAGCCAGCAGCGCATCAGGAAAACCATGGGCTTTGGAATCAAAGGGGTTTCAGTCTGAATTCCAGTTCTGCCAACTTCTGCAGAGTGGCCTTGGGCAAACAAGCACAGAGCCTCTTCCAATCGGAGTCATAATTATCCATTTCACAGGGCTGGGTGAAGATGAGCTGAAATGGAGTATTTAAGTTCACCAGGTGGTACTCGGGAAATGTCCGTTCTCTTGTCCCCTTTTCTGTCCCTCTGTAGGGAATGGTTTGCATTTTATCAATAGTGGAATGAACGGCGTTCAGGACCAATTGCCAGGAGATTGGAAGCATTTTGGGGTAGTGTTTGTAGGAGACCCAGGCAGGCCGCGGAAAATCAGCTGGGGAGATCTGGGGTTGTCTCCTGCGCATGACTTTCATATTTGCTGATAATTCAGAGTCTCCATGTCAGGTGGAGTTTGCTGTCTGAGGAATTTGGGGGTGGGGGAGTCGGGGTGGCTATTTTTAAAATAACGTGAGGCAGCTGGTGATGGCAGCTTCAGGGGCAGCACGTGAGCCAAGTTTCAGGAGGGGAAAGCCATGAATCAGGAGTCATGTAGCAAGACAGGGTTTTCCTTCAGGCCGGATTGGGTCAGCACGGGTCCACGGTTCCCTTGAGGGATTCCCCGACTGTGTGCCTGGGCGGCCACGCTTGGGTACAATGCTTCCGAATCCCCCATATGGCCTGACTCACCCCAGCCCCCAGATTGCTCAGTGATGCTGACCTTCGACAAGGTGCTGCTGGGAGAGTCAGATAGGACACCAGCAGGCATTCCCCTCACCCACCACAGCTCGGGTGGGAGGCTGAACAAAATGGTGTGTCTTTTCAGTTCTGGGAAAGGTTGGGTCTTCCTTTCACTCTCCAGCTCGCACCTGGAACCTCAAAAATCAGAAAAACATGAAGACTGGAAAAAATAATTATAATAATTATCGATGCTTTCTGAATCTTTGACACTAGTCAGTTAGTCATAGCCGCAGTTTGGTGGCTGTGATGGTAACACCTCGTTGGCCTCATTAACAGTTAGTGATGATTAACTACCTCATCCAGTGGCCGGGCCAGGGAGGAGTGTGCTTGTTGACAAGGCGGAGAAGCTGAGCACCAGGGGAAGGAGAGTGGGATACAGCTGATACCAGGTGTGGGTAAAGGCCCTTAGGGCAGAGGCTAATTTTAGTGCACCTGAGTCATGAGGGTGAAGCCCCAGGTCTGAGATCATCACTCAGTGTCCCAAAGCTATCTAGAGGGCTTCAGGGTCATATCTCCTCTTGACCCTTCAGGTGATAGATAGTCAATGTTTTCCAGCTCCCTGGGGACCACGGCCAGGCCAGTCTTACTCTGTCATCATTACCATTAAGCTACTCCCCAATTTGGCCACTGGCACAGACTTCTCATGGACTACCAGGTCAAGTCTAAATTCATAGAAGTGCCTCAGTTTCTCCATCTGCAAAATGGAAGTAAAGACACTACCACTTTTGTTGGGAAGACAAAATGAGATAATAGATGGAAAATGCCTGGCACAGCAGGTGGTATACAGTAGGGACTCAACGGATGGCGGTTTATTTCATTCCAGTTTCTTTCTATGGTCTGTCCCCTCAAATGTCCCAATGTCCTGTTTCCTGCTCCCTAAACCACTCCTCCTGCCTTCCTGTCTCCCATACATTCACTGATTGCCATGTGATGGTGCCCTCTCTGTCCTCCCGCACCCCGCCCAGGGAAGCCTCCTCCCACTACTTCAGTTCTCCCTGATACACCCTTTTCTGAGCTGCTGTATTTGGGTTTGCCCTTTAATCACTGTATACCCTCTTGGATCCTCCCTACTTGGGACATGGGTATAAGTTTCCTTCTCCCATGTAGACTGTAGTTTCTCAAGTTCAGGAACTGGGCTCATTGCTTCGTTTGATTCCCATACCCAACGGGTCACTAAGTGAGCAACAGGTTTTTTTAGAAGAGACCTGGGGGTGCGGGTGGGGGTGTGGCAATGGAAAGTTACCCAAAGTGATGGGGAAACCAGCTGGGGCACTTCTGTTTGGGGATTTCCCTGGACCATGACCTGTACCAAGCCACTTGCTTTGTAATCCTGCCACAGTCTTTGTTTTCTATACCTATTTCTCCCCTTGGCACCCATTCAAACTGGCAAAGGTGCTGTGGGATGCAGAATGTTGGGGATCTCAAGGCCAAGGCCAGTGAGCACATCCTTCCGGGTCCTAAAGCCTTCGGCTCTACAGATCTCTCAATGCCTCCCAAACCCCCCACCTATCACCTGGAGCTCCTGCTCTAGACATGGCCTCTCTCTTGCAGGGGGCAGGGATGTGGGGAAGAAGTCTCTTTTCTCTCTGCAAACAGCTCAGGCATGAGGCCAGTCTAGATCCAGATACATGGGCTATCTGAAAAATCTGAGAACATCTGGCAGCCAGGGCTGGGACTGTTCAGCCAGCAACAGTCCAGGAGCAGTGGTCTGTTGTTAGAGGAGATGGGTGAGTCATCCTGAAGTTTTAGAATGTTTCTAGACACAGCCTCATTTTCTTGACACATTTTACTCTCTTTTCATCCATCTGGGTTTATCCTGTCACTTACACAGCTTGCCTTCTCCTCTGGGACTGCTTTACAAGGACCAGCCCTGGATGATGCTTGGTCAGGGGTAGGCTTTGAGTTTTCTCAGCCCAGGCTGATATCCCTACATGGAGCTCAGATTAGATGCCCCAACAGCCTGGCCTATCCCTTCCTACTTCCCACCTAATTTTTCACTCTACCGGCTCACTCTTGGACTCTTCCCTATACTGCAGGATTCTACAGTTTAGAGTACTAGAGCTGGAAGGAGCTGGAGGGACTACCTAGTTTACCTTGTTTCTTTCTCTATGGAGGATAAGATAGACCCAGGGCTTGGGAGTAACTTGTCGTATGCTCATATAGCCTCTGCACATGAATAGCTCCGTACCTGCCTACCCTGGGATCAGAGCCTACCCTCAGATTATTCCCCATAACCCACTCTTAGGTTCATTGTGTCTGAATTGATGACTCCCTTCTTCTTATTCCTTCTACTACCAGTCTTAAAAATCACCTTCTCCATGAAGCCTTCTCTTTATTAATTCAGCATGCTATTCACCCTTTACCAGTGGGTAGCTTGGGCCATATTAATTTTCACTTCGTATTTTTTTTTCTCCATGAGTTCCTATAGGATTACTTCCATATGTTCATTGTCAGCCCCATTTGTCTGGCAGCTCCTGGGGGTCAAGTCCATTCTAAGAGTACCTGAAGTCCATCATCTTTTTCTTCTGGATCATCACTCTTTGTGCAGCAGGGCTATAAACTCAAGGATTCTTAGTGCAGGAGGTGGGTAGCACTGCGTGATGACCTAGGTCACAAAGTCTTCTTGCACGGAGGGCGTGGCAGGGATAAGACTTCGAGGAAGAAGAACCTTCCGTGACTCCTATGTTGGGATCAGTTTCTAAGGGTCAAGGCTTACCCACTGTAGTGTAGAGGCTTTGTTGCTGGACAGGATGTGAACATCCTTGGTTTTTGCATGGTCAAATTAAGTAACTAGTCTGGGGTCACACTGTGACACATTCATTGCCAAACCTGTTCCTTTTGCCAAGTCAGTCCTCCTGTGTGCTTTCTTGCTCAACTCATGCAGAATTCTAGAATTCTCAGGCAGGGAGGGGATCCATGGTAACAAGTAGGTGGGATGGGGGTCATGTGATACATTCTCCTAAGCAGAACACATGGAAATCAGAGACGCCAAAGGGTTTGTGCATTTATATGTGGTCACCCATTTCAGCATTCCATACTTCAGACAGTTCAGCTAATCTTACAAATGTCTAAATTTCTGCCCCTGTCATTTGATTCTGAGCTCTTACCCGGTTATCCCTGCCCATACAGGAATGGGCAGGTATCTATGCTCATTTGTCTAAAAAAATATTACTTGAAAAATTACTCTCTGAACTGAAACACCATGGTTTCTTGATTTTTTTTGTTTTCCTCAAGGACCAGCCAAGTTCCTGCTGCCACCTCCAGATCCATCTATTCCTATCACTCACAAACTCTAGTGGTTCCATTGCCAAAGGATGAAAGCAGCTGGTCATTTTGGGCCATGGCTCTTCAGGGTCCAGGGCTTTCTGAGACATGATGGAAACCCAGAGAAGGTGTAGTGGTCTGTAGAAGTGCAGTATTCTGGGATACTGGCTCTGACTCTTTTTCTTTTTCTTCCTTTTTTTTTTTTTTTAAGTTTTATTTATTTATTTATTTATTTGACAGACAGAGATCACAAGTAGTAGGCAGAGAGGCAGGCAGAGAGAGAGAGGAGGAAGCAGGCTCCCCACTGAGCAGAAACCCCGATGCGGGGCTCGATCCCAGGACTCTTGGTTCATGACCTGAGCCGAAGGCAGAGGCTTTAACCCACTGCGCCACCCAGGTGCCCCTGGCTCTTTTTCTAAGTGACCAAGATAATGCAATTTCTGAAGAGGTTTAAAATAAGCACCAGTGTAATAACTTTGGATGTCATTATGCCCAATCTCTGATTTTAGAAACAAAATAATCACAGAGCTAGCTAGTGGCAAAGCTAAGGACTGATCAATGCCACAGACCTCTTGACTGCTCAGGGAACTCAGAACTTTCTATGTTTGGTTGTGGTGAGGTAGAATTGAATAAGGAAGAAGAACTCACCTCCTATAAGTTGTGGGGACAGGTCACTTCCTCTGGGCCTCTTGCTGCTTACTCTTTTCCCCCCAACAGGGTCCCAGGCAGAGCCAAAACTTCCCTAGGCACAGTCCTACTCTGTTCCCCAGTCTGGAGTCTTGTATTAATGCACCATGGAGCTTTGGGTTCACTTGTAGATATGCCTTTGCTTTTTCTGAAGATTTGGTCTTGCCCTTATGAGCTCTGGGCCTTACTTTGGTCTAGTATAAAATGAGGAGAATCATCCCAAGTTCCTTGTCTACTGCTCCAAGGCAGTACATCTGAAAAATGCTTTGAGTTCCTCAGAGAGAGAAGAGGGGAGAGGGAAGAGACTGCTCCAAGAATGGACATGATTCTTATGAAGGGTGGGGGGGAGACCAGAGTGTTAAAATATAACAGTTGGACTGTAGTGCTGGTCAGTTAGAATGCAAGGGAGTCAACCTTACGAGCATTTAAAGAGTTAGATAATTCTCTTGAATTATTTACACAATAACCGTAGAGGTGGGGTCTAATTTTATCTCCATTTTACTGAGAGGAAACTGGAAGTCAGAGAGAAAGCTGAAATAAGTTGCCCAAGGTCACTCAGCTAAGAAGTGACAGAACTGGGCTTCAAGCCCAGGCAGCATCACTGCAAACTCACGTTCTTAGCTACGTTGCTTCCCTAGAGCCTGGCTTGAAACGACATCACACAATGAATGGTGAGTCTTCCCCAAACCCCAAAGGAAGGGACTGTGTGTCCTGGAGGTTGAGAAAAAGGGAAGATCTGTGTAAGGTAGCAGTAAGGGATCAAGATGAAAGAGTTTAGGAGCCGCTGGACAAGAGGGGTGGCAACTGCTCATTTCTCTCCCTCTTGAGCTGCCCAGCTCCTGTTCTTTACCTGGCCAGCTGTTTCACCCAGGTGTGCCCTCTCTAGCCTGCAGGAGGCTTGTACAGGCCTACACGAGAGCCCTGGCATCACCTCTATGAGCAAGGTGGTACTCTTGTGGAACTACGATCCTCTAAGGACTTCAATTTGCATGGAAATGACAAGGACAGAAGAAAGGAAAGTGAAGTTTAAGTTCAAGTTCCCATTGCCCCACTCCTGATTCAATTTCCTATGAAGCTAATAAGACTAAAGCTTTGGGGTCTCTCACTTGCCCCAGCCTTTTCCAAAGTCCCGGACCTCGTATTACATTAGTAACTATATGTACAGACATTTTTCTTTTTCTTAGAGAGCACTCCCTCTAATTGTATATGACTCAGGGCTCCATTAAACCTCACTGGGTCCCTCCCCTACCTGATCAGCTAAATGTCAGAATCCCACAACCCTTTGAGAAACACCAGCGATGCCCCTCTTCTCCTGGAGTCCTCCCACATAGTATGAGCCTTGATTGAGGGTGTGATTCAGCTCAGTAGCTGGGTTAGGTTTTTGTAAAGAGGTTGCCATGTGTGCACTTTAGTAGACCTCAAAGCCACCAGAAGGTCGGAGCTTAGTGTACTTTCTTTGTAATGATGACTCTCTATGATTTTTCTCCATAGATAGAAACAAGTAGGCACTGATAGGATTCCACAAAGATATACGGAGGGATCATTTGCATATGAATTCATGTGTCCCTCTATCCACATGTGTGGATGTACATAAGTATGCAAGTGTGTAAACACTTCTTAGATTTGTTCTATCGAGTGAGTCACTCCTGCTACAGGGACCTTGGGTGTAAAGTCATTCCCTGGAACCAGGGATACCCAGTTTATTCCAGGGATCTATAAGATACCCATAAATAGCCAGAACTGCTTTAGCCCGAGCCATGTAGTTTCTTCACTACTAGGTTTCAGGGCAGGTTTAGAAGAGATGGAAGGGCCTCTGGACTGAGATGCCAAAGGGAGGGAATGTGAAATGGAAATGAAGACCCATAAACTAGACCTTCGTATGCCTCCCCATTAGCCCCCATCCTGGGTGTGGCCCATTTCTTCACAGCTACCCAGGCTTCACCAAGGCTGCAAGGATCTTGGAGTGTTGTAGAATATCTATGGACTGAGATGCTGCAGGTCGCTGAAGGGCTGGAACTAGGAATGGGGGTCATCAGAAAGCCAGGTCTCAGTTTCACACTCAATGAGGCCATGTGGTCATTCCTTTCTGCTTTCCTTGGTGCCCCTGCATTCTGTTTTCTCCCCAGACCTGATTTTTCTGCATCTCTGAGTGGTTTGGAAAAGGCTGCAATTACACAGCTCCAGAGGCTACTTGTCTTTAATTCAAAGGACCAGCAAAAATTGATTAGTGTTCTAAAGTCTCTAATCCCAGTTCCTGAAGAGGAACTAAGGACTCAGCCCAGATCAGATGTCCACCTCCGATCAGCCACATCCAGTAGACAAGGGTCACACTGGAAAAATATCATAAATGGTGCCCCAAGTCAAATGGCTTGTCCCCCATGAAGATCCCCAACTAATCCTGTGGGAGCAGTGCCCTCTCCTCTGAGTTCCCATAGCACTTTATCTGCTCCTCTTCCATGGTACTTATTGCTTCTTACCAGGTGTTAATATTGCTGTTATAAAAATCTTACCTACCATCCCACATATCCATAAGCTTCTTATTCATTTATCTTCATATCTCTTACAAATTGTGTGAATAAAAAATTGGATAGGTGCTCAATAAATGTTTGAAATCATGATAATCTCCAAATAAATTAATTTTCAAGAAAATTAACTTGGTCAGGTCTTTTGTTTTGTCTTACTGTCTTGAGTTGATTATATACAAAATTCAACCAATTAATTAACTGAACGAATTGAATTGAGTGCATTCTACACACCAGGTACTGTCTTTGCTATGCAGAAGCTACAGTACACAAGAAAAAGGGACTCCTTAATCCACTGATGTTAGTGGAGGAGACCATCAACAAACAGTTTATGAACTAGACTTTATTCTGGGTGTTAAGCTACAGATGTGTAAGTCTCCAGCACTGCCCTGAGGGAGCCCAGTTTCCCTGGGAATCACGGAGAAGTCATCAGATACGTTACTGCACGGCAGTGCTGTTTAAGGTTGGAGAAGAAGGGTTGTAAGAGATTCAAGAGAGAGTGATTTACAATTAGGGGCGAAACTGGTGGCCGAGGAAGGTTTCACAGAGATCAGTGACACATGACTGAACTTGAAGGGTGAGTATGAGTTTGTTAGAGAGAATGTGAGTTAGGTATGTGGTGAGTATGTTTGGGGCTTGAGGGCAGGGCAAAGTTGCTGGGAGCAATGGTGATGAGAGCCTTTCAGATAGGCACAGGCAAAGCAGATTTCTAGCACTGTGAAAGGGCTGCTGTGTCTGAAGCATGGTGAGGGATTCAGTGTGTCTGGAGCATAAGGGATGTGGGGGGAAAATGGTAAAGTTGGCCAGGGACCTTGCCTGGCCTTGTGTGCTAAGCCCAGGATGTGATAAGTTAAGTATCAACAACCAGCATCTGGAAGGCAACGATTGCTGCTTCAGGCATAGGGCCAGGCAGAGCCTGGAGACCAACAAAATACCTGGCCAAGAACATATTCTAGAAGGCTCTAGGATAAAACATTGCACCAGTGCTGCGGTCATTGACCTCTGGCTCATGAAGAGACATGGCTGGATGGTGAGAGGAAATTTTCACTCCCAAATTGCAATCGTCTTCAGAAAGCACCGAATCTTCCAACTTTCACTCCCTCATGAGTATAGTGGGATTTTCTAAATTTTGCAATTGAATTTAAGAAATCAAAAGAAAAATCCATTTGTAGCTAAAAATAATAATAAAAAAAAAAGCCAGCAGAAATAGGCCTGTATATCCACATGTCTTCTAGGTTACAGTCTTATTGCCCGCGGCTTATAAATGATTTCCAGAGACTTTCCAGTTCCTCATGGGACTGCTGGTCTGTTCTCTGCTGTCCTGATATGCCAAGCAGAGGTAGAATGGAGCCAGCTTCTTGGGAGCTTTCCCAGGCCGGACTCAACACTGTTCATACCGTGGTCCAACCCTACTTCCCTAGCTTTGTGCCCACCCTCTCCTTACTCTAGAAGAGCCTCCAGCCATGTTGGCCTTCTGTCCTCTCCCAGATGTTTAGGTATGCTGGATAGTCTCAGACAACCATTTCCCTCTTCTGTGCCTGTCAAACATCGCTCATTCTCCAGGTCAAACTCAAAGGCATCCCCAATCCATTTGACTGAAGAGCCCACTCTTCTCTGTATTCTCCCAGCACCTTAGATTTAATTTCTGTCACTACTTTCACCTCCTAATATTATAGTTACTTGTTCTTATGTTCAGTCAACTGAATTTGCTGAGTTCAGGGACTAGACCTCAATCATCTCTAAACCCCTAGGAACTTGCAACAGTGCCTGACTTATAATAGATTCTCAGTGACTGCTCTATTTGTTAAAATAGAGTAGTTTATCTATTCTATTTGTTAAAACAGAGTAGTTTATCTGGGCATCTGGACTGTTGGAATTGGGTAGTATGAAGAAGGCTTTGGGAAGAAATCCAATGGGCAGATGATGGGGAAAGGGCATTCCAGGTGGAAGAAACAGTATGAGTAGAGACACCAAGATGGAGAGTATGGACCAATATGTGAGCCTAGAGGGAAGGAGAGAAGAAAGAAAGGATGGAGCACACTAAGTGCCAAGCATAGACCTGGGATCCTTATATGCACTGTTGCACTGGCCTTTATAGAAACATGGTGAGGCGGTTACTATTCCACAAAGGTCAGAGAGCTCGAGCTGGCGATGGAGACAAGATTAGACCAATTCAGTTAGACTCTAAAGCCCATGGCTTTATTGGGGCTTTAGAAAATAGTGCATAAATAAAATTGGAACCTAGAGTAAAGTGGAAGAAATAAGGGGAAGGAAGTGCAGACAGATGTATATTACAGAGTTACATTATTGATAATATTTAGGGCTTTTTGACTGCCTATCATGGACCAAAACCTGTGTCGGATGCTTTCAATATGTTACTTCATTAAAAAGAATGGCAATCTTATCAGGTGATTACCCCCATTTTATAGATAATGGAAATAAATCTTGGAGAGGTTTGATAATTTGTCCAAGGTCACCTAGCCAATAAATGACAGAGCCATGACTTTTTTGACTTATGATTTTCCACAACCCAGGCTCATTGGGAAAGAACTTAAAGGCTGAATCATCACTTAATGATTTGATTCTAAATGACATAACTGGGATATGGACCTTTCTTTTTTTTTCTTTTCTTTTATTTTTTTCCTTTCTTTTCTTTTATTTCTCCTCCTCTTCCTCCTCCTCCTCCTTTTATTTTATTTTATTTTTTTAAATAGTCAAGTCCCAAGCCTGACCTTTCTTCCAACACTGTCCTTCTCTCCCTGTACATTTCTGCCCACTGTTCTGCCTCCTTGTTCTGTCCCCTTAGCCCAAATGGGTAGAACCGGACCCCATGCATTAGTTAACTGCTAGCCTTAAAAAAAAAAAAAAGAATCTTCTGACAGATAAGAACTTTTCTTAAAGAAGAGAATGGTTAGGAAGATGAGGGGAATGTTCAGCCAAGATCTCAAGACAAGATGGAGCAATGGCCCTAGGAGGGCAGGGAAGAAGTTGTTCCTTTTTTCCATACACTTTTCTTTTCCTCTTTTCTTCATGCATCCTGAGTGGGTTGAAGTTCAAAATCAGTCTTGCTCTGAATTACCTGTGTTTACTTGTTCAGAAGGCGGATTTCCTGGCCCCACCCCAGATATTCAGGAGGTTTTTTCTGAGGCCAGAGAGTCTACTTTTTTCAACAAGCAAACCGGAGATTCTACAAATCAAGAATATACTGCCTTTTTGCAATTTCACCCATGGGCTTTAGTTATTAGTGCCAAGAAAACTTGAGGTGCCACGATCTTGGGACTAGATGCCATCCAGGTGCCTATCCCAACCAGGAGCATTGACCTGAAGGCCGTGTGTAGGAGTCCCCGTCTTTCGGAATTAGTGATGTGGTTAGAGTAGCAACGTGACTCTCTGTGGACGGAAGAAGGTAGGTCGGATGTGAGAGTCTCCCTCCATGAACGTGTGTGCGTCATCTCAGTCATGGCTTGTATCTTTATTCTCAAAAACAAGTCAGTTTTGTTCCTGTCAGCATCTTGGTTGGCCCACAACAAAGAGGGCAAGCTGAGATGGAGAAGCCCAGTCACGGGCCTCAGGTGATGCTTTGGGGCATGGCTGGGTTGGGGAGAGCAGGAAAGCATTACTTAAACTGCCTTCAGTAGTAAAACAAAAAACAAAACAAAACAAAACAAAAAACATGAGAAAACACTACCAAAGGACATAAGAGCTATCTGCTTGTACATAAGTTTTAGGGATTATGGCATTTTTTGTTTTTGTTTTTTGTTACCAGGAGTGAGGGTGATCTGGACTCTCTAAGGAAGTGAATTTCAACCTGGATGTGCTTCAGAATAATCTGAAGTTTTAAAAAGTAGAGATGCCCAGGCCTCACCCCCCACCCTCCAATCTGCTAAATCCAGGCTGACTGTGGTTGGACGTGGGAATCTGTATAAAGCTCCTTGGGGATTCTAGAGCAGCCTGTCTGATGTTGCATTTGGAAGCCACTCCACTAAGGTGAGAGAGAAAATCGCTCCAGCCTGAGCACTATCATATCAAGTCATCTTTTCTCTCCTTGCTTCATCTTTGTCTTCCTTGCCATCCCCTTCCCTTCCCACCATAACATGGCAGGAGGCTCAGAAAAGCCTACCTCTCATCTCTCTTGTAGAGCAGCATAGGAACTTAGCTAGCTGTGTGAAGTCCAGAAGGGTTTTACAAATTTAAATGTATTACATATATTTATTTTCACTATATTTAAACATGAGTTGGTTACCCTTTATATATGCCCCTTGATTGTGCAAAGAACAACTGCGGGATGTGGGCTGCCAGACCCTGAAAGTCATGGAGGTGAGTTAGACGACACCTGTCAAAGTCATGGCTATAGAAAGACTCTGCGCTGGGAGAACTGGGCCAATGAACTCCAAAGTCTTTCCCAACACAGACATTCCTTGGGCTCAGTGTTAACCATTTCTACTTGTTCTTTTCTGGATTTTCATCTGTTTTCTACTTCTCCTTAGAGTCTCTACCAGGTTGAGTGCCTTGAATCATATAGGTAGTGAGAAGCTGAAAGTGATTAAGAAGGAATTAGGGCAGGTTTTAGTCATAACAGGAGTGCCCACGGCAGCTGTTCAGTTGTACACTGCACAATTCTAGGGGCACCATTCAAATTGGAGTTAATGATGATAGGCACATTTATTACTGCAAGTATGTATCATTTGAGTCAGAGGCTGCATCTTTACTCTCATTAATCTTTTTTTTTATTTTAAAGATTTTATTTTATTTATTTAACACAGAGAGATCGAGATCACAAGTAGGCAGAGAGGCAGGCAGAGAGAGAGGAGGAAGCAGGCTCCCCGCTGAGCAGAGAGCCCGATGCGGGGCTCGATCCCAGGACCCTGGGATCATGACCTGAGCCGAAGGCAGAGGCTTTAACCCACTGAGCCACCCAGGCGCCCCTCTCATTAATCTTTTGTTGATGTTGGCATCTTTCCAGGCATAGTCCAGACCAATAAGGAGAAGATTTGGTGCCTAAAAGTGTTCCTGACCAGAGATGCCTGCCATGATGACCCAAAAATCAGACACAGGAGAGAAGAAACCTGCCAAACAAATCTCCTTCAACTGGTCTCCATGACTGCTTTCTGCACCCCCATTTCAGGGTGAAAGAGAAGAAGATTGACTGGCATTTTTCAGCCTAAAACTCTCTATCTGTTCGGGTCTTGAAATTTCATCACATTGTTGGAAAAGTAGTGACTTTGAAGGACTGAGTGGTTGCTGTCTGCAGTGGGCGCATTGGTCTGAATCCCAGAGGAATGCTTTTTGGAAGAAAATTCCACCAGCCCCCTTCCTTTCCAGATCATACCCCTTCTTCAAAGTTCCACTCAATCTTCAGCTTCTCCGTGGACACTGTTCTGATCATTCAAAGCATTAAGTGATGCCTCTGTCCACTCATTCCAGAGAACACCTGTATCTATATAATTTATTTGGCCTTTAAACATGTAGGTATTTCTGATAACTCTCCATTAGCTGCCCTGGATTGTTGTTTATCTTCTTGTGCTAGTTTACTTTCTCAAGGACACTATGAGCAAACTGATGCTTTTGTATGTCCAACAAATAGCTCTTCAGTGCCAGCTTGTGTGAGGCATTGTCCTAGGTCCTGGGAGACTCTCTTTCTCTCTCTCCGTCTCTCTCTCCTATCTATCAACTATCTATCTTCTATCTCAGGTGGTGGATGCAATAGAAACAAAGTAGGCTAAGGGGTGTTAAATAATAAAATAAAGGAAATCATTGATTAAGAAAAGGAATGACAGTTCCATTCAATTTTTTGTTTCTTTATCAAAGAACACCATATACTTAGATGCTAAAAACGATTACACCTGTGTGACTAGAACAAGCCATTATAAAAAAGAAACAATCGAAGTGGAAGAAAAAGTTATTAAGCTGGAAAACATAGTTGTTGAATTAAACTCTAAAATGGAAGCCATGACATACGAATGGACACTGCAGGTACTCGTACTCAATTAGTAATAGATAAGATGAAGATAAATTTCCTAGAACACAAAAGCAAAAGACAAAGAAATGAAAATGAAAAAAATAGAATAATTGTGAAAGACAGATATCAAAGAGCCAACCCATGAATAATAAGAGTTCCTAAAATAATTAACAAAATCATTTGTAGAAGAAGTCATAGATAGAACATTTATTGGCTTTAAGTGAAGTTCTTTTTTTCCCCAAGATTTTATTTATTTATTTGACAGAAAGAGAGAGCTAGCACAAGCAGTGGGAAGTGTCAGGCAGAGGGAGAGGCAGGCTCTCTGCTGAGCAGAGAGCCCCATGTAGGGCTGGATCCTAGGCCCCTGGGATCACAACCTGAGCCAAAGGCAGATGCTTAACTGACTGAGCCACCCAGGCTCCCAGTAAAATTCTATTTTTTAAATTAAATATGCTGATTGTACTCATTGAGAATCTTGGGTTGTGTCAAACTGGCTTAAGCAAAAGAGGGAGTGTGTTGGCTCACCTAATGAAGTTCAAAGTTTCACCAGGAATCCATTTCTCCAGCTCTGGCTTTCTTCTGGGTGGGCTTCATTCTTGGGGAGGTTGTTCCCGTGGGGTGGCACCCAGTCACTCTAGGCTGATATTCTTCCAGCTTTCCAAACCCAAAGGGAGGAAAGAGTTCTTCCTTTCTAATACTCGTGTGGCATTAACCTTGGTTTAATCCTCAGACTCTAATTGGCTGGGCTTGGGTCAGGTGCCCACCATTGAATCAGTTGAGGCAGCTGAGAAGGGTGGTGGTATTGGTTTCATTGTCAGGACACTCTTGCTTCTGGAATGAGCAGCTGTCTGCTCGATCCAGTGTCCACATGGACTGCAAGTAAGGGAGAGATGGTTTCCCAGAGGATGACGGGGCTGCTGGCTCCAGAAGAAAGGGGAGTGGATGTGGCTTGGCTAAATAATGTCACGTTGGACAGATTAATCAAAGAACTCCTCCCAGACCTATTCATGCAGAATTCTTAACTCTAAAAGGTTACTAAAACCCTATAAATAAATATGCAGCAAGAAAAAAAGTCACATCTATCTCCGATTTCTCCTCCAGAATTCTACATGCTTGGAAGACAAAGGTACAAAGTCTTTTGCATCATGAAGGAAAGCGGTTGTGTGACCTAAGAATTCATCACCAGGGCAAATGGTCACTCATAATATATGCACTCAAATATAATTCCTGGGACTCTCCTTGAACAAACTAGTGAAAAATGTATTCTGGAACAAGAAGGATAAACTTAAAGTAGGTATAAAACATTACCCATGATTTTACCTCTGAAATTGGTAAATTTCACCTTTCACTCTCACCATCATCCTTCATGTGGACCATGGCCACAGCCTCTTAACTCGCCTTTCTCTTCTGCTCTCCACTCTTCTAAGTAATTTCCCTCCTATTATCCAATGATCCCCTAAGAAACCAAAATCATGTCACTTCTCTGCTTAAAATAATTTGTGGCTTTGTATAGCATGTGGAATAAAATCAAGCTCCTTACCATAGCCTTTGGGACCTTGCCTGCTTCAGCTTCTGTACGTTATTCCCAACTATACTGTCCTTTGCTGACTGCACTACAGTCACGTAACTACCCATCAGTTCTTTCTGTGAGTGTGCCAAGCTCCTCCCCCTGTTGGGGCCTTCATACATGCTGTTCCCTCTACTTGGAACTGTCTTCTCTTGATTCTTTCTTTGTCTGGTTCCTTCTCTTTTATTACATCTGTTTATTTACACCGCTTCCTCAGATGGTCTCTGATCTCACAATCTAAAAATAGACTTCCTTCCATTTTTCTTGGCACCCTTATCTCAAACCACCATCACAGCCTGTAATTATATGTTTACTGGTGTTCACCTGTGTTATGTCTGTCTTGTCCTGGAGTGTGAACCCCATGAAGGCAGGAACCATATCTACCTTGTTCATCACTGAATTCCCAGGTCTAAGCACTGACCTATAATGTTAAAGCAATGGAGTAGGGGGCAGATTTTAAAGTTCTAGATTAGGGGCATTGGGTGGCTTGGTCAGTTAAGCATCTGCCTTCAGCTCAGGTCATGATCCCAGAGTCCTGGGATCGAGTCCCGCATTGGGCTCCCTGCTCAGCCAGGAGCCTGCTTCTCCCTCTCCCTCTGCCTGCTGCTCTCCCTGCTTGTGCTCTGTCTCTCTCTCTGTCAGATAAATAAATAAAATCTTTAGAAAAAATATTAAAGTTCTAGATTAAATGCACAAATCCAGAATATAGTTTTTTCAGTTCCTGATTTAGTGTCATAAAGATTGATATATTCTGATGTGATGTTGAACCTCTGAAAGCAGAATTAGCAATGCATGCAAAGTGATTGTGACCTTGAAGGAAGGCTGCAAAGCAGCAGATCAGGGAGAGGGAAGAGGGCATTTCTTGTGTGTGTGTGTGTGTGTGTGTGTGTGTGTGTGTGTGTATGTGTGTTGGTGTAGGGAAGGTAGGAAAAGACTAGTAAGCAGAGGTCTAGAATTGAGCTGGATTAAGTGTAGTGAGGTAAGGATGTAGGAACACAGCAAGGCTACTATGTACCACAAGATTCACAGGGGGTTAAAATTCAGAGGAAATCCAGAAATTGCTTCCATGAGGTCAAAGCTTTCTCCTTGGAGGGGCTTGGTGTTCTGTATGTGTACCTGCCTCAGCCCTGGGACTTTTGGTCTGTGGACAACAAGGACACCTTGTGGCACAATAAGGAAGCGGTGAGAAATATGTAACAAAGAGACTACAGGTGCTAGAAGCGCTGCCCAAGAAAGGAAGGGCGGGGCGTGGGTATCAGGAGTAAAGGGGTGCATGAAGATTTTGGATGACAGAAAAGGCTCTGGAAACAAACTTACATGACTCCCCCTTGAACCCAGAAGAAGGTCTGGTTTAAGGGGAGAAAGCCAAGCTGCTCTCTCTACCTGGAGAATAATCTTTTCCTTGTTTTTTTATTAAAGTAAACTTTACCCCCAATGTAGGGCTTGAACTCATGACTCCAAGATCAAGAGCTGCACAGTCTTTATGCATGTTTGTAGAGATGTCCCTCAAGATGGTCCCATGGGTGTTGCTGCCTGCGGACTGGGGCACTTTAAGAACAATGAAGAGGGGCAGAGGTAGCATTCTCAGGCAGAAGATCTGGGCTGGCTTACCTGTCTCTGCCATTTTGTATCTGTTTAACCTCAAGCTAGCTCAATGTTTTAAGAGCGCTCTCATTGAAAGGAAGGGATGATGATGAACCTTATGTGTGATCCCCATGGGTTCTGTGATTTGTAATGTCGATTATACTTGGTCCTGGAGAATGTGGGCATAGTGGGGAACGTGTGACCTTCTGGAAATGCTGTCTGTGGGCCTGACCTCCATTGGCTTGTCCTGCCACATCTTCACTGTTGCTCAGCCTCAAAGACTCTATTGGCCAGCGGAGTAGAACATTCCTCTGCCCAGTTTTCAGCTTTAGCAGGGGCTTTACCCTGTCTCTGTCTCTGAGAAAGTCTGCAACATACTCACCTCAACCTCTGGGCATCTACCTAGTTTTAAGAGAATCATTAGAAAAGGTGTATCTCTGCTTTCTTTATCACCTGTTAAAAGTAGCATGTGCGAAAACAAGGATCAGTGAACAATTGCCACTAGATGGCACCATAGCAGTCTCGGTGCATAGCATGAGAGCTGCTTCAGAGGAGAAATACAGTAGCTACATGGAAGCAACCCAAGGGTCCATCAATAGATGAATGGACAAAGAAGTTGTGGTATATATACAAAATGGAATATTACTCAGCCATAAAAGAGGATGCGCTCTTGCCATTTGTGACAACATGGATGGAACTTGAGGGTATTATGCTAAGTAAAATAAGTCAGAAAGAGAAAGACAAATGCCATATGATTTCATTTATATGTGAAATCTAAAAAAACCTAAGACAAGTGAACAAAAAAACAAAGAAAAAACAGAATAGGCCCATAAATACAGAGGACAAACTGATGGTTGCTAGATGGGAGAGGGGTCGGGGGAATGGGTAAAATGCGTGAAAGGGAGTGGGAGGTATAGACTTCCAGTTATGAAATAAATAAGACACAATGATAAAACATACAGCATAGGGAATATAGTCAATGGTATTTTCATAGTTCTGTATGGTGACAGATGTGCTTAAACTTGTAGTAAGCATAGCATAATGCATAGACTTGTCAGATCACTACATTGTACACCTGGAACTAATGTAACATTATGTGCCAACTATACTTCAAGAAAAAATAATATATGGTGACTATAGGAGTGTTGGTGAAGGATATATTTCTGCTGAATGACTTGCAAAATACTTTCCTTCATTTCTAATGATACTGAAAAATTTCCTCAGATCAATCAGTGGATGGTGGGTTCCAGCTCAGCACTTGCCAGATATGGAATCAATCACCTCATCTATGTTTCTGAAAACCTTATAGCAACTTCACCTGGGGGCAATTGTCTTCAAGGGGATGCACAGTCTTCTTAAGACCCATCACAACCACCCTTTGTTGCCGTTAGACTTAGAACTAGAGCCAAATATCAGCTTTTTAAAGGGGAGACAAGTACAAAATCTGACTCAGAGGAAATCACTTAAATGCTTAGAGAATTGCAAGATTGTATAATACAATAATAATTGGCAAAAAACCTGGGAAATACATGCAGAAACATGTTTTATGGGTGCTAGACTAAGGATTATGGACTGTAGCACTGGATCAGATCAAACCTATGGGGTGCATTTATTAGATATTCTGGGTTTAATGTGCTAGTTCTTGCAACTGTAAGTGGCTCTAAAACTTTCTTCATTGGCTGACAGAACCTTGGACTCCGTAGTGGTATGTGTTTAATAAGGCTGGAATGCTAGAACTTCCCTGACAAGATACAGAGGAAGGCATTCAAGACAGGGAGAAAGGAATGATAAAGTGACTTTATCACATAAGATCTGCACACCTACCCCCCAAATACACCAACCAGAAGGCCCAGAGGACAAAACATTGAGAAATACATTATTGATGCAAGCACCTGTGTCTCTGAAAAACTCTGGAAAATGCTGTTTTCTGTAATCCAGATATGGTGGTGGAAACACCTCCATTGAGTTGGGCTCCCTGATGTCAGTGGGAATGAAGGGATTCCCATATAGCAGAAGTCACATGACAGAACTTAACCGCCAAAGACAAGGGGACATTTACCATAAAAGGCAGCATGAACACAGTGGTAATCAAACTGTTTTGAGACTAGGGATCTTTCACTGGACAACTGATCATGGTGCACTGAGGAATGAAAAAAATTGATAGACTACTAGAATGTTTGATGTGTATAAAAAGTCTGGTGGCCGAAAAATGGGCTTGAGTGACTTCTCATCCATTATCTAGACCCTAGTCGGTTATAGACTCAGAGTCTCTTAATTGGAGGGGGATGAAATGACCCATCTTATGGACTTCAGTTAACATCTTCCCCCAGATATTCCAGGGCTTGTTTAATGGACATGAATGGATATGAAGTAGCCAGAAAGTCAGGGATGGCGTTATGTGTGGGCTCAACAACAGTGACTTGCCCTAATCAAGGTTTTTCTGACCAGCAATGCTGCTGAATGCCTAACTTGCCAACTACACAAAGCCTCTGATATGGCACCATTTATATGGGCCCATCCAGCCCTCAGGGGAAGATTGATTCAATTGTTCCCTTCTATCATAGAGTAAGAGCAAACTTTTTTTCCTCCTTGGAGAAAACAGGTTTTCTGAATACATACCTGCTTTTCTGCCCAAGAATCTTCTGCCAGCATCATCTACAATTACAAAATATGCTGTACTGTATACAGCATTGCTTTTGATCAAGACATTGATTTCAAAAAAAGTACAGCCATGGATTCATGCTCATGGAATTAAGTGTTATAGCCATATATCCCACCACCCAGAAGCAGCTGGCCTAGTAGGAAGATTTGATGGACTACTGAAGGTATGGTACCAGTTGAGAGATTGCATCTTGAAAGGACAGTTCTTCCTCAAAAGATCTAGATTATATTTGGAATCATAGACAAATATATATATATTTCCCATAGCCTGTCTACATGGGCCTGGGAATCAGGGGCAGAAGTGGACTAGCTCTTCTCATTACTAAAACTCATAGCCTGTCCACAGATGTTTTGCTACTGATCCCTGTGACTTTGAACTCTGATGATTTGGAGTCATGATTCCCAAAAATCCAGTGCTTCTTCCAGAGCATAGACCTATATCACATTGATTTGGAAGATGAGACTACTACCTGATCATTTCATATTCCTCATGCTACTCAATCAACAGGCAAAGAAGAGAGTTGTTTTATTGGCTGGGGTGATTGATATTGATTAGCAACTCAGTGGGGGTGAGGAACTATATTTGGAACCTGGGTGTTCTCTGGGGTGAACTTTCATGCTGATAGTAGGAGCTAATAGAAGATGACAATTTTTCTACCCACCCCTGCCAAAGCATATCCAGTGATGATTCAGAGCATTTAGGCAATATGGATTACCTCACCATATAAAAAAAACAAAAAGGTGCGTCTGGGTGGTTCAGTGGTTTAAAGCCTCTGCCTTCAGCTCAGGTCATGATCCCAGGGTCCTGGGATCTAGCCCTGCATCAGGCTCTCTGCTCAGCGGGGAGCCTGCTTCCTCCTCTTTCTCTGCCTGCTTCTCTGCCTACTTGTGATCTCTGGCTGTCAAATAAATAAATAAAATCTTAAAAAAATAAAACAAAAACAACAACAAAAAAAAACCCCAACCATCTGAGGTGCTGGATAAAGACAAAGGAAATATGAAATGAGTAGTGAAAGAAGGAGGTTATAAACATCAATTATGGCCTCATGACCAGTTACTTTCTTATTATGTATACATGTGTAAATACATAATTATATATGTTAATTATTTTATTGTTCTCTCTCCTTCTTACCGTTATTATTTTTTACAAGTTTTATTGGCAGTTAACTTATAATTTGTTTTTTTGGAAACATATGTCCAGATGAAATTGAATTTGAGAAATAACCAATGCTGCTCTGGGATGGGTGCCGTGATCGTTGAGACTCTACAGATCTGGGTTTGGGAAGAAGACAATGTTGTCTTAATTTCTATGCAGAAAGTTGCATTTGGAGGAGAAGGCAAAGGTGTTGGTGGTGATAGCAAAGTTCATGATTTGTAGCGTAGTGTTATGGAAGCTGAGTAGCCAAAGGAGTGGACTGTATCAGTTACTGAGCCAGTGACCTTCATGCCTCTCAGGTTCAAACTCATTACTTTATTTTGAATGGGGAAATAACTTTCCTTTGTCTGGGGGAGTGGGCAGGAATCTAGTCCCAGAACTTCTGGGATTACTTCTTGGTGCTGGCAGCCTTGGTGACCCTGAGCACCAAGCAAGGATCCTAGAACCGGGACTCTGAAAGCCACAGTTTTGCTTTACCAGACAGCTCTCCCATTTGGGTCACTAGATGGAGACTGTGAGGCCAGAGGAGGAACATGAGGTTTGCTCATGGCGGGTTATTTCCTGAGGGTTTTTTGTCTGCTTGCAGTTCCTGTGAGTATTACCCCAGCAAAACTTCATCATGGCGTAAGTGTTTTCATATTGTAGCAGCCGCTGAGTCCAGTCTGCAGTTTTTCTAACACCTGCAGAATCAGTTTCATTATGTCTCCTTGGGGACACCCACAACAGCCAGCCAGTGCCTTTCCGCAAAGATCTGGGTCCCAGTCTCCTCTGAGTCCCCTCTTCTGAACTCAGGCCACTAACACTGGCTGAGCAATACCTCTTACTCAGAGGTCTGAGTTTCAGTTCCTCATGGTCTGTCTACTAAGTTTCTAAGCTTTAATAACTTCAATCTTGATTTTGCTTCCTCAGATCTTAGCAGTGCAACTTCCACGATATTTTCTAATTCTCTTTTAACTCTTCTGTTACTGTGATGGTTAGTTTTATGTGTCAGCTGGGCTAGTCTATAGCACCCAGTTATTTAATGTACACAAATCCAGGTGTTTCTGGTGGGATATGTTGTAGATGTGCCAAACATCCACCATCAGTTCCTTTTAGATAAAAGAGATTACATTCCATAATGTGGGTGGTCCTCATCCACTCAGGTGAAAGATAAAAACTGGGGAGCAAAAACTGAGGTTTCCTGGAGGAAGAAGAAAATCTGTTTCAAGACTGCAACATTAGCTCTTGCTGGAGAATTTCTAGCCTGCTGACCTGCTCTACAGAATTCAGATCTGCTAGCTCCCACAACTGCGTAAGTCAGTTCCTTGAAATAAATCTATTTATGCGTATTAAGATGTTTGGGTTCTGTTTCTCTGGAGAGACCTGACTAATACAGGTATCTAGTTAGGATCTTTGTATGTATTAACATGTATTAAACTCTCTGTATTCAAATAACTGCTTGTGAGGGAACCCTAACTGATTCAGTGGCAGAAGCTTTTAATAAGGACTCCTATACTAGATGGGAGTTTAAAAAGCTAACGTGGGTAGAGATTGCAGCCAGTAAATAGAACATTGCTTGGGAAGAGAAAATAGATGCCAAAGCAGAGTGCGTAGGTTAGGAGACTAGCAAGAGACAATGGTTAACATACAGGGCCCATGGAGTGTAACAGAGGGAATCAGAGCATCATAAGAAACCAGTTAATAGAGCTATAATTACAATACACTTTGAACACATACACATTTGAAGAATGAGCACTTTCCACAAATAGCAGTGTAAATCCTCTAGAAGGACAGGATTACCCTGGCACAGAATGAAAAGAGAGCAGAACACCTTGGGTCATACAAAAGCTTAGAAGTTGGAAAAGAGGAAACCACAGTAGATGAGAGCAGAAGCTACTTGTCTGAGGCAAAGGTTTAGGAATCCAGTTCTTTAGGGAGGACATTCTGTTTATCTATCCCCATGTAAGGAATCAGATAAGAACATAGAAACTTAAAACAACAGGCATCCATTTTGCTCACAAATCTGCACTTTGGGCAGGGCTCGCTGTAGACGGATCATTTCTGTGCCACACAATACTACCTGTAACAGCTAGACTGGGGCTGGCGGATCAGCTTTTGAAATGTGTTACTCATATGGCTGGTGCTGACTATTTGGGAGCTCAGCCAAGGTGATGGGCTATGAACCTTCTCTCCATGTGGGCCCCTCTCCAGGCAATTTGGGGTTACTTATGGCAGAGTGGATGGGATCAAAGAACAAGCATCTTAAGAAAGAAAAAGAAACTGACAGGGTCTTCAAGTCTGAGCCCAGAAATGGGCAGAGTTGCTTCAGCTGTAAACAACTAGTCAAGTGGTCACAGAACCCAGGTTCAAGGACAGGAGATACAGATCTCACTTCTCAATGGGAAGAATGTCAAAGAATCTAGGGCAAGGGAATGTTTTAAAACTGCCACAGAGAAAATAGCAGAAGAAACAATCAACATTTTTGGCTATTAAGAATGCTTATCTTGGGGCGCCTGGGTGGCTTAGTGGGTTGGGCCTCTGCCTTCAGCTCAGAGCCCTGGGATCCAGTAGGCTCTCTGCTCAGCGGGGAGCCTGCTTCCCCCTCTCTCTCTGCCTGCTGCTCTGCCTACTTGTGATCTCTCTCTCTGTCAAATAAATAAATAAAATCTTAAAAAAAATGCTTACCTGGCCCAGTTAACTAGTAAGGTGCATATAGGTCTCTTTCCTGGGTAGTTCAGTTACACAAGTCCTTTTGAAATCCCGAGTTGAAGTATATGGCCCCCCCCTTTTTATTGTTATCTACATGGATTTCTTGGTTAGGTCAGTCCTACCTGATTATCAACATGACTTGGGAGATTAGACAGCAAAATGGGAATATAGCACAATCCAATGGAACACACAGTCTTAGCAAGAAAATGACACCAAGCAAATCATAATCAAATGTTATCCTAGAAGCAGCCAGGTGGATAAAAGACACACTATGTACAGAGGAACAAAAATAAAGATGGTAACAGAACCCTCCTTGGAAAGAATGCAAGTGACAGGGGAGTATTATCTCTAAAATACCAAAAGGAAAAAAGAAAAAGACCAAACCATGTGTCAATCTAGAATTCTATACTCACTGAAAATACCTTTCAAAAATGAAGGTAAAAGAAAGTCTTTTTTAGACATAACAAAAGGTGAAAGAATTCATTGGTAGAAGACCTGCATTACAAGAACACTTAAAGTCTTTTAGGCAGGAGAAAAATGGTATCGGGTGGAAATCTGATTGTACACAAAGAAACAAAGAACACTGGAAATGGTATTACATAAATAAATGTATCAGATTATTTCTTTTAAGAATCGATTTAAACACTAAATGTTTAAAATAGCAATAATGTGGGACACGTGGGTGGCTCAGTCAGTTAAATGTTTGCCCTCTGCTCAGGTCATATCCTGTCCTAAAATCAAACCCCGGGTCAGGCTCCCTGCTCAGCAGGGAGTCTGCTTCTCCCTCTGCCTCTGCCCCTCCCTCTGCTCATGCTCACTGTCTAGCTCTCAAATAAATAAATGAGTAAAATCTTTTAAAAAATAGCAGTAATATATTTTGAAGTTTGTAACATAGTGCAAGTAAAATATGGCAATGATAGCATAAGGACTGGGAGGGGGGAAATGAAAATATGCTATTATACAGTTCTATACTTTACATGAAGTGGTATCTGAAACCACATACCAGGTTTGAAGGAAGACTGTAATGACTCAAAGATGTGTACTAAGCTCTAGGGCGACCACTAACACAACACAAAAAGTTACATGTAATAAATCAACAAAGAAGATAAAATGGAATAATAATAATAAAGTCAATGAAATCAAAAAGAAGGCAGAAAAAGAGGGGGGAAGCATTAACAAACAGATGGTACAAATAAAAGAAGTAGCTGAAGGATAGACTTACACCTAACCATCTATAATCACGTCACATCAATAATCACATGAAATGTAAACCACCCCAATTAAAGAGAAAAACTCATCAGCTTGGATTAAAAGAAAAAGAGAGAGAGATATACACATGCTGTCCACAGAGAACACACTTTAAACACACAAATAAGTTAAATGTAAAAAACAATGCAGAAGCCATTAAAAGAAATGAACTCTTGCCATTTGCGATGATGTGGATGGAACTAGAGGGTATTATGCTTAGCGAAATAGGTCAATCAGAGAAACACAACTATCATATGATCTCCTTGATATAAGGAAGTGGAGATGCAA
>RCUC01137702.1:0-15901 GCA_003697995.1 Taxidea taxus jeffersonii
AACATACCCTCACATACCTTATTTTCCACCAGCTATAATTATCTGTATACTGAACTAGATATGGGGCTATGGTTTCTATAGACTTCACAATTTAACTCATATCTTGATGATGATCTTTAAGTAATGAGCACCAGTGTTTTCCTTTTGGCCTCATTCATGGCATTGTTAAAATGACATCCAAAAATTAGAACTGTTTATCTGAGAAAGTATTTGTGAAGAGGATGAAATGGCAAGCTACAGACTGGGAGAAGACATTTACAAACAACATATCTGACAAAGGACTCTATCTAGAATATACAAAGTAGTCTCAGAATTCAACAGTGAAAAAATACAAGTCCAGTTAGAAAATGGACAAAAAACATGAACAAACATTTCCCTGAAAATGGTATACAGATGGCAAATAGTAAAAGTAAAGTTGTTCAGTATCATTAATCACTAGGGAAATGCAAATTAATGCCACAAGGTATCACCATACACCTACGAAAATAGCTAAAATTAAAAAAAATAGTTGACAAAACTAAATGCTGGCAAGGTATGGAGAAACTGGAGACATGGGATCACTCATACATGGTCAGTGGGAATGTTAAAATAGTATGGCAACTCTGGAAAACACTTTGGCAGTTCCTATAAAAACTGGACATGTATCTACCATACAATCCAGTAACTGAACTACTAGGTTTTTATTCCGTCCTTCAGCTCTCAAGTCAGGCATTAATTCCTTAGATAAAATGTAAACTTATGTTCACAGAAGTCCAGTATATAAAGGTTATAACAACTTTATTTGCTACTAGCCAAAACTAACATCAGCCCACGTGTTCTTTAATAAATGAATGGCTAACAAAACTTTTGCACATAATATACTATGGAATCAACTCAGAAAAGAAAAGGAATGAATTCTTGATGTATGATAATCGACATGAATCCCCAGGAAATTACACTGAGTGAAAAAAACAAGTCCTAAAATGTCTTACTTCATTTATATAACGTTTTTGGAAGTAACAGAATTTTAGAAGTGGAGGATAAGATTAATGGTTGCCAGGAGTTAGGGATGGGGCATAAAGAGGAAGATGGCAGGTAGGTATGGTAATAAAAGGCAACAAGAGTCAATATTTTGACTGTGATAGTTGATAACACAAACTTACACAGGTGATAAAATTGCATAAATGTTACACACACACAAGTGCAAATAAAACTGAGGAAATCTGAATAAGATCAAGTGGATTGTATCAATATTAAAATTTCAATTGTGATATTATACTTTGGTTTTACAAAATATCAGCCATGAGAGAAGTTAGAAAACATAGACAAAAGATCTTTCTGTATTATTTCTTATAATTGCATTTATAATTTATCTCCCTAAAATTTTCAATTAAAAATTATATCCAGAGTGGCTCCTGGGTGGCTCAGTCAGTCAAACATCTGACTCTTGATTTCAGCCCAGGTCATAATCTCAGGATTATGGGATCAAGCCTGTCATTAGGAATCCATACTCAGCAGGGAGTCATTTTCTCTCTCTCTCTCCCTCTTACTCTGCCCATCCCCATGCTCACACTCTCGCTCTCTCTCTCTAAAATCAATCTTTTAAAAATGATATCCAGAGATTTTTATCATTTTGCTTGTTTCATCAACAGAGGAAAAGCTCTATATACAATTCACTGGTACGCACTGGCAACCCAGTGAATCCAAGGTAGGACACACTGCCAGCTGTCATAGAATATATATTTCTTGTACAAGGATGGTGAATGAATTGGCTTTCAGAAGCCAGTTTCATGCCCAGTGGTTTGGACTTAAGGTTAGGTGAGAGTGCCCCCAGCACTCTCTAGAGCAGGTTTTATAACCTTATAACTTCAAATGTAAGGAAAATTCATTCTAAGAGTTATGGTGGGGATAGGGCGGGACGTCCAATGCCAAAGAAAAGAGTAGCTGGACAAACAAGCCAATCTGAGGTGAAAATCCTGGAGGTGAATTGGGTGTCTATGGACCTGTGCAACAGAAGACATGGGAGGGGATGGTTGATGGTAAGGTAGATGGAAGTGTCACCTACCCATATCTCCATTTGAAAGCAAACTCATCTGCTGCAGATGTGCGTATGTCTGTGTATATGTGTGTATGTGGGGGTGTATGTAAATGTATAATTTACATAATAGTAATCTGTATCTGTTTTGGCTTTGCTAACTGTCTTAACATTTTCATAAAGTGGTTGCAGCTGTTGACGTTACAGTTCAGAATTTCCTCCCCTCAATTAAATGCAGGATGGTGGGTTTTAATTATACTACAGGGAGTTTTAACAAGGTATCACCAAAATTATCATGAGATCTCATTAGATTTACCACAAAACTTTGAATATCTTCAGTAACACTTCTCATGCGCTAGATTCTAGAACAATGCTCAAGGAAATTCTGAGATTTTACCAGATAGCAAATCAGCAATGAAGTAGCCACATTAAATTACTGGGAAATGATTGATATTTTCTTTCCAGATGTAGTTAGGTGAAGTGAAATTTAATGGTATGTTTTAAGAGAAGCAAAAATAATGCAAGCTGCAGAAAAGCTGAAAACAACGCTGAGACCATCCAAAAGGATGCGGAGAAAACATGCTAATTAGCATCTCACTAACGATATCTCACTGAAGTACTCTCTGAAAGCTGCACCTTTTTATCACAGAGCTCCTATAGCTCTGTGGATAAAGACTGTCAAAATGAGGTTAAGGAAGTTGGCAATGGGCGCACGATGATTATGATGTCACATCCATAAATATTAAATAATAATAATAAAACACTAAAGCAGTAGGATTGATATACACAAAGCCAGGACAGGATTTGATTTCTCAAGAGCCAAAGGAGAGCCAGCTGGGAAAAATGCCCAGCACCAGAGAAAAAGACAATAGTGAAAAGAGTATACTGTTATACTGAGAGAGGCTTTGCAAGTCACACCATATAGTCACAGCAGAAGAATCAGGTCACTTCAGGAAGGAGGCTTGTGATGAACCTCCGAGAACCTAACCTAGGAAATGGATTTAATAACTGTTGCCTATAACCCTGGTGGATGCCTCAATCTCTCTCTGTAATGAACCTAGCACATATCCAGTAGTACATCCTGTCCCAAGGAGCCAAGAGTCCATTACTTAACCTACAGCACATGTTGCATGAAAACGTGCTTTTGTTTTCCCAGGGAACCTCTGCCAATTTCCTTTAATTGACCTGGATTATAGTGCCGATTCTAGAAGAATCTAGGCAGTCAGAAGGCCCATGTTTCTCTTCAAAGATTATCTTCAATTCATAGGTAGGAGCAGGGTCTAGCTAGATTTATCAAACATTCAGTTATCACATTAGACTTGTAGTTTTGTTATATCTTCGACTTTTTTATGGCTATGATCACATTTCCCTGGCTTGAAACTGACAATTTCAGGATTATTTTTTTCTTCATTTTTCCTTCCCTGTCTTTCACACCCGTAACTTCATTTGACTGTTTGCTTTGTTTTTCTTCTACAAATATAACCTGATGTGGATTTATCCACAGACAGGCGGAAGCTTAATAAAATTTGTTTTGTTGGGGTATTATCACTCAGTGACAACAATCATGGTCTTCTGCATTATTTGTACTTTTCCTTTCTAACTCATGCGCATGCACACCAGTGAGCAGATTTACAAGCTCACAGAAGTGGGCATAGAGACATGGGGCACACACACATACACACCCACAAGAACACATATATTTAGGGTTTCTTCATGAAAGAAGAAGAAATAAAGACAATGTTTTTGCTCTTTGATTTGCCACTAATTTAGACATTCACTTTTATAATTTTGGTCTTGGGACTTGTAACAGTAATAAGGTACCTCTACAGAACATTTCTGGAATCACAATTCCATCGTTTTACCCATAACTAAGGAATTTGTGTTTTTCCCCACAGGTCCAGTAGTAACCTTCAGTTTTTGTCAGTGCCCATGATTCCCAGTCTCAGTATCTCAGAGAATTCCAGATTCTTGTGCATTAGGGAGCACCCAGGGATTTATCCTAAAATAAGATATCACTCTTATTTATATATTAGCGTTAAAACTTCTTCAATTTTTCTATTTGATATTGTGTAAATATTTCTAAAATGCAAATGGCCAATACCATATACTTTCTTTGGGCAGGTATTCATGGGGCAAAGATTTAGGAAAAGATGCAGCAAAAGGGAGGCCAGAAAGACCAAGGATAAAAAGTGACAATTTTGCCAAAAACCAGCCCCATGCTTCATAAGAGTTGACATACACTGACATTTGGCTTTTAATTTCTCTATCAATCTGGACTGTGTTTTTGTGAAAATGAGATAATATATGTGAAAGCACCTAGCCAAATTCTCGGGACATGGCAGACACCCAATAAATATAAGTTTTTACTACTATATTAAGCATCTTCTTGTCATAAGCAGAATTTACCCAGTAACGAAAAGTTACAGCTCAGTTGAGCCAACAAAGGTGACATACTTGAAGCTGAGAACACACGCTTGATGTTACCAGAATCCTAAACTTCACTGTTATTCAAGAATAACAAAATCATTAAATTTAATTCTGGAAAATCTGAAAATTCCTATTTCCCATCTCTAACTCTTTCTAAACTATCATTCTAAAAGAATCCAGGCAAATTTCCAAGTTATTCTATTTTACTTGTCCCATGTTTTCTTCCAGTTGAGACTAATAATAATTGTTAAATTAATCCCATATATGATAATCTCTCAATAAGTACAAATTTATAGGGAATCTTAACAAAGGAAAGTAACAGTTATGCTTGCCTGGAAACATAATTCCATTTGGGAAAACACGTGGGTATTGTTAAGCATTTGTACATATTGGCTACTGACAGGAGCAGTGACAACACTGTGTTTCTGGTGTCACCATTGATAGAATGGTGGTAATTGCTCACCTTTGAGATGTTCTGGACAGCAAATGTTTGGGAGGCTATTATGCAACAAGTAAATGGCAAATACAATAAAAATGGAACCTAAGACTCTTACTCCTGGCCCATGCTGATTCATATGCTCTAACAGTTGACACCTAATGCTGTAATAAGTTATTTAGCAATGTTATTGAGAGGTCTTAGATGTTTTATGTATTATATTTTTATATTTCTTACATTCTTATTTTTTTATTTCTTATGTTACATTAGAAATTTTATCTTGATAAATCAAATACGTATTCTATTTAATCTGGTGTGTTTTAGGGTCATTCTTATACGTCTTTCTCTAGATATGGTTGTATGTATAGATTCAGTAACAGTTATACAAAGTATTAAATACATGTAAAATATATAAAGAACTACATCACCAACTTATCATTTTTAACAACTTTCCAAAAAAATAATTAAGTTAACATTTTCCACAATGCTTTGAGGGAGGCATTTTTCATTTACCTTTAAAAAAAAAAAAAAAGGTTTTGGGGACGCCTGGGTGGCTCAGTTGGTTAAGCGGCTGCCTTCAGCTCAGGTCATGATCCCAGCGTCCTGGGATCGAGTCCCACATCAGGCTCCTTGCTCAGCGGGGAACCTGCTTCTCCCTCTGCCTCTGCCTGCCACTCTGTCTGCCTGTGCTCGCTCCACTCTCTCTCTGACATAAATAAATAAAATCTTTAAAAAAAAAAAAAAAGGTTTTATTTCTTTATTTGAGAGAGAGAGTGAGGAAGAGAGAGAGAGAGATTACAAGCAGGGAAGCAGCGGGCAGAAGTTGAAGGAGAAACAGCCTCCCACTGATCAGAGAGCTCAATGCAGGGCTTGACCCAGAGCCCAGGGACCATAACCTGAGCTAAAGGCAACTACTTAACTGACTGAGCCACCCAGGCACCCCCAATTTTTATTGATTCATTCAACTTTTAGCCAAACTAGTCTTAAGTGACTCATTATCCAAAGATAATGGGAAAGAACTAACCATGGTAATCACTACGGAAAGAAATACAAAAGTGACATTTCCAAAAATTTACAAAGGCACACACAAAATCCATGGGAAGTACTTCATGTATTTCCTATGTGGCTTTTTTGTATGGGACCAATTCTGTACATAAAATATACTACATTGGGTAAAACATTTATTTTAAAATTAAGTAAATTGAGACCCCAGTATCTTATACTATTTGTTCAAAGTTATTATTTCTATGGCTAAGAAAAAAAAAATCCCATCTCTCCGTCTAGACACACAGCCTCATCTGTTATAGGAGACCTCGTAACTTTTAAGCATCCCCTGGAACATTTAGGTCATAAGGTCAGTCTCTGCCTTGTTCACAGTGATTTAAAGTCATTAGAAGCTAATGATTATTTGTGTTGAACAAGAGTCCAGTCATGCCACAAGCTGTCATAGTTGGTACTAATTAACAGCCTTGGTAACAGCAGCAAGTTCAGAAATTAAATAATCCTACCCAGTGCTGTCTCATTGGTAGGAAGTTGCCTTTCCCATCCATTTCCCTGTTCTAGCAAGGGAGCACTGATGTCTGGAAGACTGGCCATGGTGAAGTTTTGATACACATTCAGCCATTTTTATAAGACAGGGACAAATACAAAAATATATAAGAGAAAGAGGAGTCAGGTTGTTGCACCTAATATTTAAAAGTATGATTCAAGGATATATTATCCAAGAATAATTGAATGCTTGGTTTAATCAAAAGCAGATTAAACATGTCACTGGAAATACAGCTCCAATATCAAGTTATTAATAGGTAGTGCCAGCAATAATAATAATAATGTACCTTGATGTTTACAGTAGGGGCATGCCCGGTAGGTGAATCAATAAGTAAAAATGAAAGCTCCTGTATAAATTAGAAGTGCTAACATTTCCATGAATAATAAATAATTGATTCCTATGACTCTATAGAGAAAACAATTTACTTGAAGAATTTTATCTCTTATTCCAATTTATAACTCTTCTTGACATTTTATTCTGATATTCAAAATCATGTCATAGCAAATGAGCTATTATAGGAAAAGTGTATTAATTTTTCCTGTTGATATAAGCAAAACATATTGCTTTTGATTTTTATGAATAGGTAATTTTGTTTTTCATAAATACATAATGAACTCTGGGTTTTTTTTTTCCCATGAATGGAAAGGGGCTTTTGAATACATAAAATATAGCTACAAGGATGCCAATCTTTTTGTTTATATCTGTTCAGCCAACACATTTGAAATGTTCTGAAGCTGATTTTTCTTTTTACATGTAACAAAGTCTGTCACCAGCCCAATGTTGACAAGATTCACAACTGACCCACTCTTCATATTACAAGTCTTCAACCTCAACCCAGGCATCAAAAAACATTTGTGATTAATATCAGATTTGAAGCATCTTTGTAGAAGCATATTGCATTTAGCAGTAGGAAATATCTTTCCTTACCCCTGTAATTGAACCAGTCTAACTGAATAGAATAAGAAAGAATACTATTTGTACATTTGTATAATACTACTATTTGTATTATTTATACATTGTTTTAGACCTTTCCTTGGTTCAGTCTTAGAAAGGTCGAAATGGTACTTCCATTGTATTCTATCAGGGTGAGATAATCTTATGCTTATACATCTATGACATTGAGCTTTTGAGGGAGTGAGGAGCAATGGTATTTTTCAAGAATTCTTTCTCTATCTGGCTAGCCCACTCTTATTCCACACAGCCAAACCAAAAAATGTCTTTTTGTAGCAAACTGTTTCAGGATGAAGTGTGATAGGCTGTCTAGATTTGGTCCTTTAGGATAAATTTCCAAAAGTTACATAAGAAATGAGGTATAACTATATATTATACTATACAATTATATATTTGAAATTCAAAGTATAATTATAATGTATAATTGAAATCAGCTAAGAGACTAAATTTTAAATATTCTCACAGAAAAAAAAAAAAAAAGAGATGGTAGCACCTACCTGGCAGTCAAATGATATACTTATCATAGTCCTATTTTGTTTGGAGTTGAATATTCTTTACCAAGTTTTTGTGATAACTTATTGGCAAAAGTACAATTTGTCTTATTTCAATACACTGTAAATACTGAAAGGAGTCGATCCATATTCTCCACAGAGGTTCAATTAAGTGCATAGAGTTTGTTTTTCTCAGTGTATGTATCAAAAGGCAACCTATTAAATAATGACTTCTTAATGGCACTGCCCACAGGCAGAAAAGCACTGTTTGGGAATTTAGGTTTTTGGATCTATGACTTAACCACTCATCCATTAAGGAAAAAAAAAAAACTGACACTGAATGTTTATTAGGTGTCCAGAACTGTGCTTAGTGATAGAAAGGAATAAATGAAAAAAACATAAATGCCCTAAGGAGCTCAGTTTAGAGGAAGAGATGGTAAAATAAATCAGTAATTACCAGTCAGTGGGACTTTTGCTATGATAGAAAGCTAAGTAATAACTAAATGATATTCACTACAACTAGAGTTACACTGCATTTAATTTTAAACAGAGCACATAATTGTTTATTAGTTCTTAAATATATTAAAATGATCTTTTCTATTTACCTCTTTTATTTCTTCACATAAGTATGAGTGTACATGGCATTCATGGTTGTCTGGTGCACAAAGTACTTCTTGACCAACCTTTATGTCTGCTAAGTCCAGTGAAACATGGATTGCCCTGTACACAGTGGGTACCTGGAGACTGTGTGGTTAATGAAAGGCATGGTATTGTTTCAAGCTTTTGGCATCATGGGCACCATAATTCATAGAAGCCCTAAAAAAGACTGAATGGACAGAAATATCATTAAGATCAACCCCATCACAAAATGATGCAGAGGATTCACATAGAAACATACACTGTATCTTTCAAACATGGACAGCATCCAAATCACAGAATTATTTGAAAGATTACATGGCAATCCTGTGTTGCCTATATGGTTGGTGCTGGTAAGTATTCAAGAAGTGAGTAAATGAACGAATGGATGAGATAACATATGGAAATCACTATACTGTGCAAACTATTGCTGTTTTAGATGATGGTTTTTAAGCCTTAATAAATCCTAGATGTCTTTTTTCCCTAAATCGTCCTTTAAAAAAATATTATCTAACTGCTTTCTTTCACTATAAAAAGATAATATTCATTCCCCGCATGAGAGGTGAGAAACAAAATCTTTATCTAATAGAAAAGTACTTCTTATTTCCATCAATCTGACAGCCAAGTCCACTAATCTAAAACAAAGAGACTCTGCCCAGATGTTCCGTGATAGTAAAATATGAAACAGAGGAGCACTATATAAGGTACAAGGTTTGGGAGAAAATTAACAAATTCTTTAAGTTTTAAATTCCAAGTCATATGTTTGGGAAAAGAAAGTTCAAGGTATGAAATAAAACGGACTCTTCTTCATTCCTCAGACATAAATCAGGATTTAACAAATACAGATATGACTTAGAGATAACTGGCCACTCAAACCCTGAACTCATTTATCATTCGACTTTTTTCTAACAGCCATGCACTCAAGCATGAAGCCAAATGAGCATGATATTCATAACTGCTCTCTAGAAATGCTGAATCCAGACTAGAATCAAACCAGAAGACAACCAGATCAGAACAAAAAGAATTTCCTTGGGAACAGCATGCTATTTTGAAACCAGTACTGGTCAGCTAACAAGGCCAGTTATCATGAGAGCTTATTTTATCAGCTCCGGCTACTTTTGAGTATTCAGATACAAAAGGTCTTAGTTTTTGTTCTGATTTCCTGGCTAACTTTATAAATGGGCCAGAGGTTTATTTGGCCATATTATCTATATGTAAAGTAATGCTACAGTCCTGACAAATACCTTACTTTATTTTATTTTATTTTATATTTATTTTTTTCAGTGTTCCAAAACTAGGCAAACACCTTATTAAGTTAAGGATAGATATTCTCACATATGCTTTTAAAGAGAATAAATACCTTTTCCTCCCCTAAGAATTCCACAGGTCCCAATTATTTTAAGTATTATACTCCAGTCTTTTCCAGAAATGTTACCATTTTACTGGCAAGCTATTCCCTTCAGATCTCTGGAGTATAAAAAATTACCCTGAAAATTATAAATTCTTCTGCCTTCACAGAGAAACTGAATCCTGTAGTACTCAATCCGAGTTACTGATAAGCAACAGAAAGTCACTCAGAACAGTTTCTGAGTATCAAAGTTAGAGAGCTTGAAAGAAAGAAATAAACAACATACCCAAAAGCTAAGATGGATCCAAGGGAGCATGGTTCATGGGATCCTGCTGAAAAATCAGAGAACCCTTTTCAAGCTCAAAGTGCCTAGTCTCATTCTACTGTCTAATTAGTAATAATTGAAAAAAAAAAAAACACATAGAGCCCCCAAGCATGAGATGACCATATCTGATTGGATTACTCAATTAGCACTGATGATGCGTCCTTGCCATGAATGGACAATGGGGGCTTTTGATTGCATTTTGTTCCACAATTATATAATTCACTTTCTCATTCATTTACTAACATTGGTTAGTATCCTCTGGATACAGTATTTTACTGTGAGCTGTTTTAACATTATAAGGCCATTTGTCTTCCCTTGTAAACCCTAACAGATTAGTGATGTGACTGTAAGGCTCCCAAAGGGCTTGAATCAAAGTGAAAGATTTCTTTGGCATGTCCAGCTAAGGCTAACTTCCTCTAAATTCAAACAAAAGGCATTAAAACGTTTAAATTACACATGGAAATCATAACAAATTCATATATTTTATATACTTTATCTAAGCTTTTGGAATTATTAGCACATACTTGCTCTGAACAGTGTCAATTTTTATTTCTGTTTCTAGTAGTTATTTTCCACTTTTAAAATTTGCAACCTATTTCCATTTTTCTTGACTGGTTTCACAACATATTTCATCAATCTTTTTAAAGAACTGTGTTTCCTTTTTATACCTTTTCTGCTATTGTTTTGCTGTTTTTGATTTTATTGATTTCTTCCCTTAGCTATTGCTTGTTTCATTTTAGTAGTGATTTTAACCCATGTACACTTATTGTAATTACTGTTATAACAGTCTTCTTTATGCCATCTTAGTTTTATTTTATTTTACAATAATTTTGCTTTATTTTCTCTCTTTTATCACTTACCACACTCTAAATCAAATTTTCTTCTGCTACATTAATAATTATACATCCTATTTTTATTCTGGCAAGCACACCTTACATAAAACTCATGAGGTTTTATTCCCCCTACTTCTGCTAAAGTTTATAAATATCTGTGTCTTAGCTATGAACAAGATTAAAATTTCTACAAGCTTATACCTCCCTGTGACTTATCTTTCATACCATACTTCCTTGTCATTGATACTATCTAGAATTTTATCTTTAGATCATTATGGCTAAAAATCTTTAACGCTTTTTTATAACAATGAATTTGTCCTTATTTTCCATATCTTATCACTTTCAGATTCATTTTTCTTCCTTTTGGAGTACACTCTCTAAGGGTTCTTTAAAAAGTGTCCCTATGAGGTGAATCACCTGCCACTTTATATGTCTGAAGGTATATTAATTTCATCTTAATATTTAAACAATAGTTTATTTGGCTATAGAAGTCTAATATTTAAAATATTTTCCTTCAAGATATCACTCAATTGTCTACCTGTTTCTAATATCCCTGATGAGAAGTCTAATATCAATGACTCATTACTTTATAAGTAATCTTCTGTGTTTCTCTGGAAACTTTGAGAAATTTTTCATTGTGTTTTCTGATATAAAAGCTCACTATAGTATGTAGGATTTTATTTTTTTCTCATCTATCCCATTTAGTATTCTCTGTACCCTTTCTTTTTTTTTTTTTTTAGATTTTATTTATTTATTAGTTAGAGAGAGAGAGAGCGCAAGCACAGGCAGACAGAGAGGCAGGCAGAGGCAGAGGGAGAAGCAGGCTCCCTGCCAAGCAAGGAGCCTGATGTGGGACTCGATCCCAGGACGCTGGGATCATGACCCGAGATGAAGGCAGCCGCTTAACCAACTGAGCCACCCAGGGGTCCCTGTACCCTTTCTTTTTATAGTTTTATTACTTGCATTATTCCTAGGGACATAATTGTCATTATTTTTTCAATGTGATTCCTCACCAATTTTGAACTTTTAAAATGAGTCCCACTATAAGAAGGTCAAAGACCATGGCCCAGGAAAGATAGTTTTACAGAGAGTTTTAGTATAGAAACAGGGTCTCTGTGCTGCTAAAGTATGAAGACAAATGTCACAAGATATGGAGATATCATTAATTTTTCTTCCCTGCAGACAAAGCATTTGCACCTAATGAGGTGTTACTGAACTTGATACCTCTCTGCTTTGAAAACCTTTCTGCCTTTATCAGCACTTCCTTCCAGTGATGTTCCAACAAATCAACCTCAAATGTTGAATTCACTTACATGATGCGACATAAATTATGAATATCATCTCCTACATTTACATGTAGATATGTTAAATCCTTTGTAATCACCAAAACTAAACACACTGAAGCTGGAGTATTTCCAAATAATCATATTAGTATAATTAGTCAAATCGGAAGAACTCCTGGAAGTAGTAAAAGGGGAATCAAATTACTATTCTATATACAGTTTGTAAAATACCAAGACACCAGATTCTCTTGTCTTGTTTCAAATAAATCTCATGGTTAAAACAAAATTTAATGGAAATCTATTTTGGATTTTCTCACATGGAATATCTGGGGTCTTCCATCTCTGTGAAAGTCAAATACTTCACAAATATCAGGACATCAACAAATGTTTTCTGAAAAAAACTGAGTCTATTAGCCTAGTAGACAAATTATTAGAAATTAGAGATTTAGAGACACCTAACAATATCACCTTTTTAAAAATATTTCTTAATATACATATATCAAAACATTAGTCTCAGGCCACCACAGAAAATTGTTGGTTATTATGTTGTGATTTGATGAGTTATCTGTTGTTTTTGTTCCAAACTGGTTAGAAGGAAATGTAATGACATGTGACCCCCATAAGGCTCTGGGTGATAGGATCCAGTCGGCTGGAAAAAAAAATGTTTATCAGAAAGGCAATTTATAGTCCAAGTGCAGAGCCACTCACTGTCAACTCTAGGAAAACTCAAAGCCTAATACATTTCTAGGGTTCCCAAGACTCTCAATAGCATGCTGGAGCAGTACTATGGACATCATTTTAATAGGTTGATTCTGCCTCAAACAACCCTGAAAGTATTAGACTACAAAAATACTCTCCTGGGGCACCTGGATGGCTCAGTGGGTTAAACCTCTGCCTTTGGCTCAGGTCATGATCTCAGGATTGAGCCCCACATCAGGCTCTCTGCTTAGCAGGGAGCCTGCTTCCCCCTCTCTCTGCCTGCTTCTCCACCTGTGGATCTCTGTCTGTCAAATAAATAAATAAAATCTCTGTGATCTCTGTCTGTGATCTCAGTCCTTCAAATAAATAAATAAAATATTTAAAAATAATAATAATAATCTCCTAATTTCTTATCAAGTTTATCAAACTCCAGTGTCTCAACCATAAGTGATAAATGGCATTTAATTACAAAAGTTCAGTCTCTGTGGTCTTTCCAAAGTGCCTTCTTAGTTTGTTTTGCAAACATATGCTTTATTTGATAGTAGTTGTCTTACAACCAAAAATAATGGAAAATCCGGATATCACGACATACCCAGGTCACTTGACAGTGACCCAATGTATCCAAACATACCGACTGAAAACAATTATCCAAAATGCTCTCCTGCCTTCTGCTATTTATTTTATTTTATTTTTTTTCAGTGTTCCAAAATTCATTGCTTATGCATCACACCCAGTGCTCTATGCAATATGTGCCATTAGACCCCAAAAGGTTCTCTTATCTGTTTGTAGTCTTTCTAAGAAAGATAATTTCATCCTCCTCCTGTTTCACTCAGCCTACAACAGTAAAACCCCAAAATACACAGAAGTCAAGCAATATTTTGTACAGGGAATGAGTTTGGAAGTTTATATTTATTGAAAAAAGTAAACTTTGGAGTCAGTGCACTTCTTTGAAAGATCAACAACTGAAATTACTGGTAAAATTTTTCTGTAACAAACACTGATACACCAGTCTCTACTCAACAAAGGATTTCTAAGCAGGGGACAATGGTTACCTTACTTAAAACCTTTACTTAATAAACCTAATTCCCAGGACAGCAAGGTTTGTCCCTTTCAGCCTATTTTAGTGGGAACTCTTCTTTGAGGCTAAGGATTTCCAGAGTCATTTAGCTTAGTCCCATAATTCTATATTCTAATGGTTCCCTATTAGCCAATTAGCCTGAAGCCAAGCAATATTACGTCAGAGGCTTCTCAGTTTGTGTAGTCTTCCTCCACCTATCCACCCTGCTTGACCCCAGTAGGAAAAAGAGAACTACCAATAATGGAAAATAAATGCCTAAGACCTTTGGTCTGGCTTCCAATTTTGCTCTTTCACAAAAGCAGATTAGAGTGAAAAGAGACTCATGGGACATGAAACAGCCTCTTGAAGGGAATGGGGCGACTGATCCGTGTAAGCCAGGTGTGACTTTGAACAAGGTACTAATCTTTCTTGGTCTCAGCGTCCTCATATGTAAAATTAAGGGTTAGAGTGTAAGTGATCACTAAGTTCCCTTCCAGTTCTAAAATTCTAGGATCTTAAGTGAGACACTGGTTATCTCTCTTGTAAGATTCCCTGGCTATTAACACACTCATTTACTAAATGACATTTTAATTTTGGCTCCAAGTGTCAGAAATTTTTACATGCTCAACAAATGGTACAATTCACTAGCTAAATGCTTTAAGTCTGATCATAAATTGCCAGAAGTCAGATATAGCCCTGAGTCTGTGATGAGAAGATGGGGGATTTATAATTGAAACAGACAGCAAGGCTTCTGGAGTGCCACTGGGGGAAAGGAATCTATTCCAAAATGAAAAAGGCATTACTGGGTTTCTCAGAAAAATATCCCAAGTCACAGTGGCCAACCTATTAGGGCTCTACTCACTCCTGCCAATTTTTCCAGTGACTGCTTTGTGTTATCATGGTCTAAAAAATAGGACTGTATTTTCTTTCTTTCTTTTTTTTTTAACCAAGAGAAAACAAGATGCATTTGGTCATCAAAAGCAACCCTTTCAGAGAGGGCAATTTAGAATGTGGTGGAAAGCAAACGCCTGCCTGTTAAAGCCACAGGTATTCCCTCACTTGCCAGTCTCTGTTATTCCAGAAACAGCTGCTCTGAAGGTTGGCTGAGGTCTTGTTTAGAGAATCAATTAACCAAAGAAGTTTGGGCCAGTGAAGAATGTCACTCAAGTATAAAGAGATTTGGAAAACACTTCTACTTTTGTGTTTCCTGCAAGAAAACTTATCCTGTTCTGCACCACTAAAATACCATGTAACTTAACAAAGAAATGAATCGGTCTAAAATGGGTTTCATGGATGACCTTCTTAGCAGAGAAACTGCTGACCAAACCAAAACTTGAGCCTAATGACAGGCAATAGTCCACAGAGATATAGAAATACATCATGATCCTCAAGATGGGATTCAATTTTATTTCTACTTTATTCAAAAGAATGAAGTGTTTTAAAGTTCTAATGGCAATATATAGTTTAATTCAACTAAGAAGTATTTTTCATGTAGTGGAAATATTATACTCATGTATAATACAGGCATTCTTCAGAACGTCTTCTTGATATGATTAACTCATATAGAAAATGTATATTTGACTTTGAGAGACATAGCTCACTCCAGTTTCAAAATACTAGATTCTACACCTTTATCATCATCATCACTTTTATCATTCTCCTCATTTATAGGAAGCCAATGAAATATACTTAACCATGTGTGATGGTTATATTGGCAACTGTGTGAAGATCAAAGATAGTCACAAATAAGCTACAAATAACAATGGAGAGGTTAGTCTAACAATCCAAGGAAAAATCATGAGACTGAGTAAAGTTGTTGGCAATAGAAATATGTTCCATATGGCAATTACTG